>QRFJ01004852.1:0-40183 GCA_006176705.1 Cocos nucifera
GCAGATGGGAATGTGGAGACATTCAAAGCTAGACTTGTGGCAAAAGGTTATAGTCAACGCGAAGGCATTGACTATCAGGATACCATTTCCCCAGTGGCTATGCTAAAGTCCATCCGCACATTGCTTGCCATTGCAGCCTATTTCGATTATGAAATATGGCAAATGGATGTGAAAACGGTATTCTTAAATGGATATCTTGAGGAAGATATCTATATGGAATAGCCGCTAGTTTTACATCCAGTGATACTGATCACAAGATTTGCAAGCTGCAAAGGTCCATATATGGACTTAAGCAAGCATCTCGGAGCTGGAACACTCATTTCAATGATGTGATCAAAATGTTTGATTTCATCAAAAATGAAGAGAAATCGTGTGTTTTCACCATAAAAGGTTGTCTTATTTTGTAAGACATTACCTGCCATTTTTGGTCACCTGCCATTTCTTGTTCTTTGACTTTGGTCAAAAGTCTACCTTTGACTGGTCAAATGTTGACCATTGACACTTTGACTTTTGACCACATGTCACACACCTATTGGAGAGCTGGTGGGGGCCTGTCCCCCTACCAGAACCTGGCAAGGAGGAGGGCGCACGCCACCCTAGGCGTGTGCCCAAGTTGGAGATGCCTAGGAGTCCCTATTGGATGGGTACTCCATCTCCTTTTTGGATTCCAATTAGAGTTCTCCTAAGAACCAACTTTGACTGATCTTAGGCACCCTCTAAGGAGGAATCTAGGGGACTCTATTCCCACCAATTAGATTTAGATCTGATTTCACAAAGAATTGTGATTGGTTGGGAAGAAGAGAAGTTGGATCATAGTTAGTCTATAAATAAGACCCTGCGCCCAACTCAGATGGAGAATTGAATACACACGCCCCAAGGCTGCCTCTCCCCTCTTCCTCCATGCCAAACCACCTTCTCCCCTTCCTCTCCATGTCCAAAAGGAGTTTTGGATTTTTGGTTGGTGCGATCCAGATCAAAGAAAGGCGAGTGAAAGCTAGAAGGCTGCACTACTGCATAGGACGACTGCTGATCTTCAAAAGAAGTTTTGAAGATCCTCCAGATCAGATCTAGATCTGATTTCTGGAGACATGATAGAGAAGAAGAGGATCTTCAGATCCTGCCTGAGTGGGTATCGGTAGAGGCCAGGCACTTGCATGGCTAGATCCAAAACCTACCACTGCATACAGGATCATCAACAGGTAATAGGATTACCCATATGAAGGTAAATTAAATTTGATTTAATTTATCTAGATTTTATTTTTTTTTAAAATAATAATAATCAAATCTAAAACATCTTAGATCTGATCTAGATTAAAGAGAAAAGTTTTTAAAATATATCTCTTGATCTGATCAGATCTGAACGAACCTGATTCGAAAAATCAGGATTTTTCTTCATCCATCACTTTCACTGAAGAAGATACCCAAGGAGTTTAGTTCCTGCACAATAAAGTGGTTGTAGTTTATTTAAATATCATAGATTATGATGTATGCCATGTTCTTATCGATAATGAAAGTTCGACCGATGTCTTATTTTATAATGCTTTCTTCAAAATATCTATACCTAATAACTAGCTTGGACCAATCATTTCCTCATTGGTTGGCTTCACCGGTGATGCAGTGCCAGTTGAAGAAATAATAACACTAACTATGGCTATAGGGTGGTACTCAAGAAAATCTAGAGTGCAGATGGATTTTTTGATGGTAAAGGCCCCATCTACTTATAATGTAATTCTCGGCCAACCCGATCTCAATGCACTCCAGGTAGTGGTATCGACTTATTATTTGAAAATAAAGTTTTCAACAAATAATGGGATTGAAGAAGTCAGGGGAGATCAAGCTTTGGTAAAGCATTGCTACTTAATTGCTTTACAAAGAGGCGCATAATCAGACCCTTGCCTAGTTGATGGGCTAGATGTCCGGGACGATCTTACTGAAAAATAGGGGGAACCCATAGAAGACCTTATCTCAGTTCCTTTGAATGATGGAAATAAAGAGCACACGGTGTAGATCGACTCCAATCTAGGAGAAGAGATGCGAAAGCAACTCGTCATATTCCTATAGAAAAATGTAGATATTTTTGCTTGAATTTCCATAGACATGCCCGAAATTGATGCTGAAGTTATGGAATATCATCTGGCTGTTGATCCAAACATCAACTAGTGAAAGAAAAGATGTGCAGCTATGATCCAGAGAGATAGAAGATAATTATAGAAGAAGTTGACAAGCTCCTCAAGGCTAGATTCATCCGAGAAGTTTTCTATCCAAACTGGATTTTCAATGTAGTCCTTGTTAAGAAGGCAAATGGAAAGTGGAGAATGTACATAGACTTCAAGAAGTTGAACAAAACCTACCTAAAAGATAGTTACCCCTACCCAGAATCAATCAACTGGTGGATGCAACTTCAGGCCATGAACTCCTCACTTTCATGGATGTCTTCTCCAGCTATAACCAAATCTAGATGGCACCAGAAGATGAGGAGAAGATTGCTTATATTACTAACCATGGTCTTTATTGTTGCAGGGTTATGCTCTTTGGGCTTAAAAATGTAGGAGCAACCTACCAATGCCTGGTGAATAAGATTTTCAAAGAGCAGATCGATTGCAATATGAAGTTTTATATAGATAACATATTTGTCAAGATTCGAACCTTAACAAATTATATAGCCAACCTTAAGGAGACCTTTAGTGCCCTCCAAAAATATAAGATGAAGTTGAACCCGACCAAGTGCACCTTTGGTGTGACTTCAGAAAAGTTCTTAGGGTTCATGGTGTCAAGGCATGGAATCGAAGCAAATCTAGAGAAGATTCAGATCATTCAAGAAATGACTATCCCAAAATCAATAAAAGAAGTTCAGTACCTAACAAGAAAGGGGGTGGCCCTGAACCGCTTCATCTCGAGGTCGGTCGAGCGATGCATGCTCTTCTTCCAAGTTCTTAAATAGCCAAAGAACTTCTGCTGGACAGTCGAATGTCAACAAGCATTTGAAGACTTAAAGAACTACCTCAGCTCACCCCCCTGTTGGCAAAATCCAAATCTGAAGAAGAACTATTTTTGTACCTTGCGATCTCCCTAGCAGCACTTACAATGGTCTTAGTCAAAGAAGAGGCGAAAGTGCAGCAGCCGATCTACTACATAAGCCTAGTCTTAAGGGATGTCAAAATTAGGTACACTAAGATAGAAAAACTAACTTATACTCTACTAATTGCGGTCCAGAGGCTTCGACCATACTTTCAAGGACTTACCTTTTTACTGATCAACCAATCAAGGTAGTTCTTCATCGAGCAGATGCCCCTAGAAGAATTGCAAAATGGGCAATTGAGCTCACAGAGTTTGATATCAACTTCCAGCCTCGGCCATCAATCAAGGTCCAAATATTGGCAAATTTCATAGTAGAGTGTACTATCCTAGATGAGACGGAACTTAAGCAGAATGAAATCAATATTCCATGACTACAGCTGAGCTCCTTCGAAGAAAGAGCAAACCTTCTGAAAGGCTTCTGGGTGCTATATGTGAATGGTTCATCCAATACTTTAAGCGCAAGCACAAGGCTGATCTTGGTTAACTCAAAGGGAGTTATTACTGAATATGTACTGCATTTTGAATTCTCTATAATAAATAATGGGGCTGAATACGAAGCACTAATTATGGGGTTGAAAATAGCCAGGAAACTTAAAGTAGATCGGCTCCAAGTCTACAATGACTTCCAATTGCTAGTGGGACAAGTTAGTGGTGATTATGAATCCCAAGAGGAAAGCATGATAAAATATCTTAAGAAAGTAAAAAACTTGACTCTAGCCTTCAACAGTTTTAGCATTCGATAAATTCCAAGAGTAGAAAATGCCAGAGCCAACCATCTTTCTAAATTGGCCATAATGGCTCCGGTCAAACTACCTAAAGAAGTCTTCTTTGAAGTTTTGGAATGCCAAAGTTCGGAGAAGTCGTAGTCTGTAATGCAAGTCGAGCATAAGTCGAGCTGGATCAACCAGCTAGTCACTTATCTCAAAGATGGAGTTCTCCCTTGTGATCCAAAAGAAGCTCAAAAATTTAGAAATCAAGCCTCTTGATATGTTCTATATGAAGGCAAGTTATATAAAAGATCATATTCCTTACCACTCTTAAGATGTCTTTGACCTTTTGAGGCTAATTTTGCATTATGAAAAGGCATGAAGAAATCTACGGAAGTCATCTGGGGGCTAGATCCCTATCTCACAAACTACTTTAATAGGGCTACATTGATCGACAATGTACCATGATTCCATAGAATATGTCAGAAAATATGATCAATGTCAAAGGAACACAAAAATTCAAAGACAACCAGCATCTAAGCTTACCCCCCTGAGTGCCCCATGGCTATTTGCATAGTAGGGGATGGACATACTCAGACCTTTTTCTATAGCATCCGAACAGCATAAGTTTCTCTTGGTGGCAATAGACTATTTCACTAAATGGATTGAAGCTGAATGTCATGTACGAAGGGATCTCAGAGCAAATCCCAATAATGTGTAGCTCAGTCAGTTCTTCACAGGGCAAAAAAGAATCGATCAGCCTCCCTAGCATGGAAACCTAGTCTCTATGACTTAGGCCACACCCAATAATAATAGAACACAGCGGCATGCGACACCAAGAAACACCATGAAGAAGAAGAAGAAATAAGGGGAAGAGAACTTTTGTTAAATAACCACTCACTGCTTTACAATAGAAGCTCTCCCGGTCTCTCGATCTCTCATAGATATAAGAGGATTCTTAGATGATCTCTTTCTTTCCCTCTCTGATCTCCAACCCTATCCTTGAGTATCCTTTTATATAGAAACAACCCCAAGTTACAAGCCCCTCATGAACTCAACTCTCTAAGTACAAGATAAGGATAAACTCAGAATCTTCATTCCCATAGGACTTTGCGCAGTTAGATAAAACTACCAAGTTCATGATACAAACGAATTCAGATTGCAATAAAACTTGATCCATTGGATTCAAAATGAAAAATCCTTTAAGATAATACCTTACCCACTTTGAAACAACTTCTATGGAGTTTCCAACATATCACACAAAGTCACATGGGTAAACTGCATTTTGTTATGCCTCATTGCACTAGCTTCTTTGCTGACCAATATACATCTCGAGACATGTGCCTCCAGCCCCATTCTCTTGAGTACTCCTTGTAGATCTTGTACACATTTTCTCAGATAATTCTAGGGCTCAGATTTGATCTCCAAGTTGCCTAAATCTCAAGAGAGTATAGTCAAACCTCGAACCCGTCCAGCAACCCGATCTGGTTTGCACCTTGACCCGTGTTTGGTTCAGCCCCGATTCGTGGAGCCGTGACACCCTCCCCCACCTAAGCCGAAGTCACCCCCGATGAGGCTAGGCGGTAATTGTTGATGATGTCTTCAAACTGCTATAGTTCATCACCATACTCTCAACTCGCTTCTAAGTCTGCTAGTCCTCTCCATCGAACTAAGTACTGCACCCGATCGCCCTTCTTCCTATCTACCTTGATTTCAAAAATCTTCTTGGAGTAATGAACTCGTACGGCCACTAGAGCTCTCCTGCTTTGAGCCTAAGAAGTGTCAATTATGTCCTCTTTGAACTTCAACAGAGACACGTGAAACATCGAATGCACTTTCAGCTTGGAATGCAGCGACAATCACTACGCTATCTCTCTAATTCGATGGGTGATGATGAAGGGGCCTTCATACCTCCTCACGAGTGCTTTGTGGTAGCTCAACTTCAATCTCATGTGATGGTAGAGTTTCACCAATACCCAATCACCAATCTAAAACTCAGTTGCCTGTCGCTTTATGTCATCCCACTTCTTCATCCGTTTGGTCGCCTTCAACAAGGAGACCTGAACCAAATCTATATCCTCCTTCAGATCTCTCACGAACCTGTAGATGGTTGGGCTACATCCCATGTAGTCCGTTGTGATACTCCTTGGAGTGTCTGATTGCTGCCCTGTTATCAGCTCAAATGGTGATACCAGTCAACTCAGATCGCTGCAAGTTGTAACTGAATTGGGCTTGGTCCAAGAGTCGAACCCAATCCCACTAGTTAGCATTCATATAGTGCCTCAAATACATCTCTAGTAATGCATTTGTTCACTCTATTTGGCCATCAGTCTGAGGGTGGAAAGCCGTGGACATCTTTAGCTCCATTCTGAGTATCCAAAATAACTCGATCCAGAATCTTCCCGTGAAGCGAGCATCGCGATCAGAAATAATACTCCACGGTATCCCCCAATATTTCACCATATATATGAAGAGAAACCATGCCACATCCTCCAGATGGCAAGTAGTAGGTGTTGGAATGAAGACTCCATACTTCGAGAAGCGATCCACCACTACCATGATAAAGCTATACCCTTCCACTGGAGGTAATCTGATGATGAAGTCCATGGAGACGCTCTCCCATGGACACTCTGGTGTAGGCAATGGCTCCAACAACCCCACAGGCCGCTGATATTCAACCTTATCTTGTTGGCATACTAAACAAGTGCAAACATACCCCTCGATGTCTTCTCACAAATTTGGCCAATAGTAGCTATGTTCTATGAGAGCTTGGATCTAATGCACTCCCTGATGTCCTGCCTACATAGAATCATGATGCTCTCACAGCACCTCGTGCTTGAGCCCTCCACCTAAAGGCACAAAGACACACCATCCCTATGTCAAAATCAGCCCACCTTCGGTCCAATAATGACACGCCTGGCCATCCTTGATGAGTTCACCCATGGATGTGGCCCATGGATCCTTCTCTATCTCGGTCTTGACCCTCTCTATTAAGTCACTTGCTGGTCCGAAAGTGGAAGAAATCGTAGTCGACTGCACCTTTCTACTTAAGGTGTCATGAATCGAATTAGTTCGGCTTGGCTTATACTCGATGTGAAAATCGAATTCAGCGAGAAATTGCTACCATCTCGCTTGCTTTGGGGTGTGCTTTGGCTGGGTTTGGAAGTAGCTTGTGGCCACGTTGTCCGTGCACACCACAAACTTAGATCCGAGGAGGTAATGGCACTAGGTTCTAAGGCAATGCACAACTACTGTCATCTCCTTCTCATGAACCATATACCTGTGCTCGGTGTCGTTCAACTTTCGACTCAGGTAGGCCACTGGGTGTCTTTCCTACATGAGCACCCCTCCAATGGCAAAATCTAATCCATTGGTATGAACTTCAAAAAGAATCGAGAAGTCCAATAGCATGAGGACTGGCTCCTCTGTGACCATTTGCTTGAGATGATCGAACGCCTCCTGACATTGATCCGACCACCGTCATGGTCGATCCTTCTTCAACAAAATCCATCAATGGGGTGCATAACTTCAAATATTCAGTGATGAACCTCCTATAATAATTTGCCAAATCAAGAAACGAGCGTAAGTGTGTAACACATATAGGTACCTCCCACTTGGCTATGGCTGAAATCTTGGAGGGATCCATCATGAGCTTTCCATCCCCAATGATGTGCCCGAGGAATGGCACCCTCCATTGCACAAACATGCACTTCTCCTTCTTCACAAAGATATGGTGTTGCCGTGGGGTGGAGAAGACTTGCCTCAAGTGCACCACATGCTCGTCCAATGTCCGACTGTAGATAATAATATCATCCAAGCATACTACCATAAATTTATCGATAAAGTCATGGAGTACATGTTGCAACAAAGCACAGAAGGTTGCTGAAGTATTGGTGAGGCCGAAAGGCATGACAAGGTACTCGAAGCTCCCATACCTTGTCACACATGTAGTCTTCTCAGTGTCCTCCTCTACCATGCAAACTTGATAGTACCCGCTGTGAAGATCCAACTTGAAAAACCACCGTGCCTTACCAAGTTGATCGAATAAATCATCAATCCATGGAATGGGGTACTTGTTCTTCACCATGAGTTTGTTGAGGGCCCTGTAGTTGATGCAGAGTCTCAACGAACCATCATGCTTCTTCTAAAAAAGTACTGGTGCTCTATATGGACTCTTCGATGGTCGAACGAACCTACTGTCCACCAACTCTATTAGTTGCCTCCTCAGCTCCTGAAGTTCAGGTGGGGCCATCCTATATAGTGTTTGAGCTGGTGGACATGCTCCCTGCACCAAATCAATTCGATGATCGATTTCTCTTCCTAACGGCAATTGCTTGGGTAATTCGGGGGGCATCACATCTCCGAATTCAGTGAGAACACCCTCGATGGGTGCTAGGATCTCTTCTCCCTCTAGCAGGTCTTCCTCTTGAATGGATGCAATGTATGTTAAAAGTCCCCTTCTCAGCCCCTTCGCAAGCTGTATTGCCGATAGGACTCACTGTGGAGTCCTTCTAACTCACTTTCTTGAACCACGCAAGGTCTGCTCGAATTCAGAACCACCACCACATCTGAATCCACCATTACCATGGCATGTAGCTGGATTAGCAAAGACATACCGATGATCATCTTGTAGTCATCGATAGGGACGACCACTACTATCACCCATCCAGTCCATATACCAAATTGAATCTCAACATCCTTAGCTATTCCGCTTGTAGCTACCTCTATGGAGTTGACCACCTTGAAAGTGTGCTCATCATGTTCAATCTTTAGGTTGAGCTTCTTCACCGTTGCTAAGTCTGCGAAGAATTCAGTGGCACCCATATCAATGAGTGCCTGGAAGGTGTGACCGTTGATATTGATAGGTGCATAGAGTAGGCCTCATGGCCCCTTGGCCTTCAGGGCATTGAGACTGAGTGAACCCATCCTTTGGTCGGTCTTTTGCTGCTCCTCCACCATCATAGATGCGATCTTGCCTCTCAATGGACAATCCATCATCTTATGCAGTCTATTGTAAATGTAGCATGAGATAGTGCTGGTACCTTGCACCACCCCTTTGCCCTTCACTTGGAAAGCCCCTCCACTTGAGGAGCCTAGATTCGAGCCTTTTCTACCTCCCTTGTGATCTGATTTTGCTCCCCCACCTTTGCCCTATTTGGATGCCTTAGCTTTGGGAGCTATGGGTTGGGTCTTGAACTCGATGAGAGCCTCTGCTTGAGCTATTGCCTCATTCAAACTCTTGACTCCTCTTTGCTGCAACTCCATCTTGGCCCAAGGTTTGAGCCTATCAAAGAAGGTGAAGAGAGAGTCCTCCTAGCTGAGGTCTGGTACCTCCAACAATAATTTGCTGAACTCTTGCACATACTCACGCATATCACCCTTTTGCGTGAATCGCCATAGTCGTGCTTGAGCATCATCCTTAACAAACTCGGGGAAGAATTGCTTCCAAAGTTTAGTTTGGAACTATGCCCAAGTGATGATTAGAATAGCCCCTCACTTCACATCATCAGCCTGACGTTGCCACCAAAGCATCGCCACATCTCTCAAGAACATGTCCACCGTGCTCACCTTCATGGCTTCACCCCTTATGCCGGTAACCTGTAGGTATTGTTCCATGATGAAAAGAAAGTTATCTACCTCCTTTGCGGACCACTGCCTACAGAACTCCTATGGCTTGGGAACATCAAGCTTGTGCAGGGGATGCGTAACCTCACTTGTGACCTCTATTATCGAGGTAGAAGAGGACATGCCTGTGGTGGCTTTTTCCTTTGAAAGGTCAACCACCTATATTTGGAGAGCCTTCACCTTGGTCTCCAACTTCTTGTTGCGTTGTAGCTCTTCCTCATAGCGCCGCTCCATATTGAAGGAAATTTGATTCAGTTGGATAGTGATCTCACCTCGAAGGGTTGCGTCCTTACCCTCAAGGTCCTCCACTCGCCCTTCAACCTCAGCTATTTGGGCCTCATACTTCCATAGTCGATTGTCGGTGGAGATAATCAGAGATGCAATCCATAGCCCTTGTAGGAAATCATCAACTGGATGTACTCCACCCATTATCATGCCTCCTCCTAAGGCAGGATTGGGATTCAAGGTTAAGGATGATGAATCCCCCATTCCCACCATGGATGTTGATGTAGAGGTCATCTTCTTCATTTTTGATATTGCTCTGATACCAACTGTCATGTACGAAGGGATCTCAGAGCAAATCCCAACAACATGCGACTTGGTCAGCTCTTCACAGGATAGAAGAGAATCGATCAGCCTTCCTAGCATGGGAACCTAGTCTCTATGACTTAGGCCACATCCAACAATAATGGAACACAGCGAAATGCGACACCAGAAAACACCATGAAGAAGAAGAAGAAATAAGGGGAAGGAAACTTTTATTAAATAACCACTTGCTGGTTTACAATAGAAGCTCTCCCGGTCTCTCGATCTCTCATAGATACAAGAGGATCCTTAGATGATCTCTATCTTTCCCTCTCTAATCTCCAACCCCATCCTTGAGTGTCCTTTTATATAGGAACAACCCCAAATTATAAGTACCTCATAAACTCAACTCTCTAAGTATAAGATAAGGATAAACTCAGAATCCCCATTCCCATAGGACTCTACACAGTCAGATAAAACTGCCAAGTTCATGACTCAAATGAACTTGGATTGCAATGAAACTTGATCCGTTGGATTTAGAACGAAAAATCCTTTAAGATAATATCTTACCAAATTTGAATCAACTTCTATGGAGTCCTCAAAATATTATAGAAAGTTGCATGGGTAAACTGCATTCTATTATGCCTCATTACACTAGCTTCTTTACTGACCAATATACATCTAGAGACATGTGCCCCTAGCCCAATTCTCTTGAGTACTCCTTGTAGATCTTGTACACATTTTCCCAGATAATTCTAGGGCTTAGATTTGGTCTCCAAGTTATCCAAATCTCAAGAGAGTGTAGTCAGACCTCGAACAATCCAACGACCCAATCTGGTTTGCTCCTTGACCCGTGTCCAGTCCAGCCCCGATTCGAGGAGCCGTGACATGAACTCCTGGCAAAAATTACTGAAGCAAAGGTGCAAGACTTCATCTAAAAGTCTATTATTTATAGATTTGGTCTGCTCCAAACTCTTGTAATGGATAATGGATGCTAGTTTGCTGGTACAAAATTTGCCAAGTTTTGAGAAGACTTAAATATCTTCCATAATTTTACATCAGTAGCCCATCCATAAGCAAACGGTGAGATCGAGATAATCAATAGAATCCTGCTATAAGGTGTCAAAGTAAGACTTGAAAGGACAAAGAAAACTTGGGTAGATGAACTCTATCATATACTATGGGCGTATCGAACTATCCAAAGGCTACCAACTAGAGAAACTCCATTCATCATGGCTTTTGGAATATAAGCAGTCAATTCAATTGAGCTTAAGCTTCCATCACTATGAGTCTTGGCATTCAATGAGCAGTGCAACTCGCAGGATCTCAGAGCCAACCTCGACTTATTGGAGGAAAAATATGAGGAGGCTCAAATTTGGATGGTAGCCTACAAGCAAAATGTAGCTCGCTACTATAATTTCAGAGTTAAAAGTAAGACATTTAAAGTGGTCGACTTAGTACTTTGGCGAGCAACTATCCTACAATCCTAGAATCAAGAAAAGCTTGTCATAAATTGGGAGGGCCCTTACAAAGTCAAGGAGGTCATCCGGCTCGGAACTTATCATTTAAAAGAGCTTGGAGGAGCTAATCTTTCTCGATCATGAAACTCGAAGAATTTATGAGTGTACTACTAATGATTTCATTTCAATAAAATTTTCTTACTTTAGCATTTTTAACCTTGGTGAAAAACTACAATGATAGAAAATAATCTCTTGAATTAATCAAAACTAACCGGATTAGGAATAGGAGTACCTCATCCTGACACGAATGAAGATCTTCAACTATTTAAGATAGGAGGAGGGGAGAGGCCCTCCAACGGTCCCTGTGTGCCCCTACTGTCTTGTTAGGAACAAGAGAAGAATCTCATCCTAACAAGAGCAAAAACTAATTGTATTAGGAATAGGAGGAGTACCTCATCCTAATATGAATAAAGACCTCTAGTTAATTAAAATAGGACGGGAGAGGCCCTCCAATGGCCCTTGTGTGCCCCTACCATCCTGTTAGGAGCAAGAGGAGTACCTCATCCTGATACGGATGAAGACCTCTGATTATTTAAGATAAGAGAAGGAGAAAGGCCCTCCAACGACCCTTATGTGCCCCTATTGTCCAATTAGGAATAGGAGGAGAATCTTATCCTAACAAGAGCAAAAATTAATCATGCTAGGAACAGGAGGAGTACCTCATCCTGATATGGATGAAGACCTCTAGTTATTTAGGATAGAAGGGGAAAGGCCCTCCAACAGTCCTTGTGTGCCCCTACCGTCTTGTTAGGAACAGAAGAAAAATCTTGTTCTAATAAGAGCAAAAACTAATTGTGTCAGGAATAGGAGTATCTCATCCTGACATGAAATGAAGACCTCCAATTATTTAAGATAGAAGGAGGAGAGAGGCCCTCCAACGGCTCTTGTGTGCCTCTACCATCCTATTAGAAATAGGAGGAGAACCTCATCCTAACAAGAGCAAAAACTAACCGTGTTAGAAATAGGAGTACCTCATCCTGACACGAATGAAGATCTCTAATTATTTAAGACGGAAGGAGGGGTGAGGCCCTTACAATGGTCCTTTCATGCTCCTACGGCTTTGTTAGGGATAGGAGGAGGACCTCATCCTAATAAAGGTAAAGACCAACTGCATCAAGAATAGGAGGACCTCATCCTGATGGGGGGATAAAGAAAAGACCAACCAAGTCAGAAATAGAAGGAGAACCTTATCCTAACATGGATAAATACCTCTAGTTATTTAAGATATGAGGGAAGCATTTTTCAATGGTCATTTCGATAAGAGATGAGGTGAAAGAAATGGTAAAATCAACTAATATTAAATCCATGTAAGACAAAGAGACAATTGATAAAAACATTATTCCATTAAAGCTGAAGTTCATTACAAAGAAAAGGTCTGTAAGACCATGTACAAAAAAAAGGGGACAGAAATGAAGTTCTAAGAGGGCCCGAGGTCCTCAGACTTTGGGCTATCGACCCCGGTCATCATAAGAGACTGCTTCAAGCCAGTAATTTCTTCCTCAAGATCCTTCCTCTTCAATAGACTCTCTAAAAACATCCTGTTGGCCTATCGATAATTATCCTCAGACTCTTGCAACTATCTTCTTAGGACTGCTGACTCGGCCTCTGCATCCTTAATAGCTTGTCGCTCATAAGTTAGTTGGATCTTAAAGTATTGAAGCTCGATCAATTCTTTTGCATATGCCACTGTTAGGTTCTCCAAACAATTCCTTAAGAAAAAAAGTTTGTCTGATTCCCTAATTGAGCAGGTCTCTACCCTCTCTGCTAATTGCCTTTTAAGATCGACTATCTTCTCATTCACTTTCCAAAGTTGCCGATGGAGATCAGCAATTTCTTCACTCCAGCTGAGCTCATAACTCTTGTATGAAGCTTTGATGGCATGAAGCTGGTTTTCAACTTCTAAAAATCTCTTAGACTAGTCCTAACCATACTCTTCTTGACTGGTAGACCATGATGAGCTTCCCTCCAACAGTCAAATTTTCTCCTTTACTGCATTGAGTTCGACCTCAAGAAAGCAAGCTTTGGCTTTTAAAGACCAAGACTTCTCATTGGCATGCTTCTTGATCTCTTCAAGCTCAACTTCAAAATCCCTTTTCTTTCTAATATAATCTATGGAGTCCTTGTGCACTTAGCATAGGTGAGTGACCTCGATCGTCTACTTCGAACAGCTTTTCTTCGATCTTAGGAGCTCATCTTCTATCTTTTCAATTTCTTCTTCAGATAGTGAACTTCTTTCTTCAAGTTCCTAATCATGGATTTTAGAGGAACACCTTAGAGAAGTGGCTCAGCCTCAGCTGGAGGTGACAAGTCATGGCTTTGATTATTGGAAAGATTCTGAACAACGCACACCACAGCACAAGCATAAAGAGAAGAAACATATGTTCATTGCTTAAAATGGTTGGACTACATCAAAAAAAATAAAAAATAGAACAAAAAAAAGAAGAAAATGATATAATTATTAGAAATTTTAAATCTTGGGCGGCACAATAGTAGATGAGATCGGTGCATCCTTCACAACCTCAGGTTCAGGAGCAGATTCGGAGGTGGCGAGTATAAGTTCAGGAGCTTTAGGGGTAGGTTCAATAGCAGAAGAGGCAGTACCAGCATCGAAGGGACTAGCTTCTTTACTGGATTCGTCTATCAAAAGGTCGAGGTCTATCTCTAAAAAGTTTTTCGCAACCCTCATGCAGATCTCGAACCCCTCTAGCAAAACTTCCTGGGCAAAAGCGATCTTGATGTCTTCAATGGCTTGGGAAGACTTGAAGGCTTTGACAGCCCACTTCCTCTCAACACCAACCTCCTCTTCAGCTTTCTTCCTCTTATCTTTGAAAAGAGTTAAGGCCACCTTCAAATCCAAGGAAGCTTCTTCTTTTCTTTGCAACACCTCTTGAAGGTGCTCGACTTCTATAGCTTGTATCTCTAAGGCCACTTTTAAATAGTCGACCTCGGCCCAAACCCTCTCAACCTCCGCTTGAGCCTCCTGAAGGGCTTTAGAAACCTTGGCCTGTCGGAGATCAGCTACCCTTGAATGGACAAACAAGTAATGCCCCAGCTATAGAATGAAAAGAAATTAAGTCAAAACTTTGAAAGTACATCCTTCATTTGAACAAGTTTGAAAAAATTGGTTACCTCAAGGTAGACAGCGAAGGATTCATCGAACCTCTCCGCATTCTCCTTTCGGACCATCCTGTCAATGATGTATGGGAGAATGTTGTCCTACATCAAAAAATGAACAACCTTCCGATCATCTAAAGAATCTTGCTCCTGGCCAGAGCTCTCACCGCTAGAGCGCCCGACCTTCCTCTTGACCTTCTTGGCAATGGCATTTTTTTCTTCTTTTTCCTCTTCTCTATGACTTCTCCCCACTCAAAAGATGTAGAGGGAGCAACTTCATTAGGCATGGCTAGACTTGGTGCTGCAACATCAGATTCTGGGGCAGGCGCTATTTGGATCGGTATGATTGGGACTGGCTCTTCAATGCGAGTCTTCTTCGAAGATTCTCCGATAGTGCTGCCCTTCCTCTTAAGGAACTTGATTTTTTTTGTTAGACGATTCCACTCTTCAGGAGTCATTTCTGTGATGGAAAAAGTTAAAGTCAGATGAAAGAACATCGCATGATTGACCAGCTAAGGAGGACTACCTGCTGAGTCAAGGAGTCTGAGACCAAGATTAAATAAAGTCTGATCATCCAAGAATTCGGGGATCGGAGGAGCTTGGTAGTTCCTCAGTTTGTCGATCAAGTCTTGATCCTCTTTCTCAAGCCTGAGAGCTCAGCTGGTTGAATCCCTTATCTCCCCAAGAAGAAAGTCCTAACTCTAAGGAAGGACACAAAATAAAAAAAAAAATTTCCTTCCAGTTATGAATGGAAGAAGGAGCACCCTTGAGTAACCCCTTCTTGCCAAACTGGGAAGAGACATACTACCAATCAGTGGAATGATATTTGAAGGTGAAGAAATTATGAAACAGAGAAATGGTAGGTCGGACATCGGCCATAATACACAAAGAAAGAAATTCTATGATGAACCTAAATGAGTTCGGTGCCATTGCAGCAAAGAAAATATTTAGGAACTTAAACAAGTTAACTACAAAAGGAGGTATGGGTAGCAGAAGTCCTGCACGGAGGGTTTCAATATACAAGTAAGTTCAGCCTAGAGGAGGGGAGCAGCGGTCACTAGGATCAGGAAGTTGGAGCTCATATTTAGAAGGAATTCCGAACTGGATCCTAATCAAAGGAAGGTCTTCATGTCAAAGTTTATAGGGGATGGCGTCAGGAATGAAGGATGGTCAGGATACTTCTATGAGTTTGGAGTCCTTATGGGATGGATCCATCAACGTCAAATGGGCCAAACTACCAGAACAAGTCGACCAGGATCCTTCGGTGGACATATGGATTAAACTAAGTTGGAAAAAAATCTCCAAAAAATAGAAAAAAAAGATTTAAGATTCTTTTGAAGAAATCGAATGGACAAAGATGCAAAAAGATAGGAATAATCAAAAGGAGGGTTTAGGGACTAACCTAAGTCGATTGGGAAGAATAGGGAGATGGCAAGCTCGATTAAAGTTGAGTAGGAGAACCCCTGAGAATCGAAGAAAATAGCGAAAGGCACTAGTACTCTAGAGCAGGAAGGAGATAAAGACTAGAAGAAAGAGAGAGAGGAAACCTGGGTGAACTAAAATTCTAAAGAAAGAAGATGAGCTTAAATATCCGCAAGTGTCCGAGGCAGTTATGATTGCAGGTCTCCTCCGACCGATCTTAGGTTGACATGTGTCTCACTCATCATGGTAGAGGGTTGGCAATGGATAGAACCTTGATTGCCCTATGCCTTGGACAGTGCTCCGGTAGGAGTTTCAAAAATTTATCTTTTCAGATCAATTCGTATTGAAGAAGCTTCGACGCCAACACAAAAAATGCCAAGACCTTCCATCCTACTAGCACGAAATTTAGGAAAAGACTTCGGCAATCACCCTCCTTCTACTCCCTTCCTTCGATCCGAACTCGAGAGTGAGAGGACTTGTTCGAGTCGAACCCGCTCCTATCAAAGTTCGACCTAATATCTAATCCCAGGGTGGTCCCACAATGGCCAATCTTCAATCTACCGATCGATCTTCTAGGCTGCATGAGTAAATTTTGGAGTCCATAACATGCTGCAGACCTCATTCGAACAAGTTTGGTGACCAACCATGAAAGCAGCCTAGCTCTTTCATTATAAGTGGCCAGTTCCAGTCGAGCTCCTTTTTAGACGAGCTTGAACAGTGGGAGTGACCACCAAAATAGTTAGCTGTACATTCAACCCCTGCGTAACCTGACCTGATCGACCTTGAAGTTGATTGAACTCCTATCTAATCAGATCCCCTATAGGCCAAGTCGTATCATGGTAGACTAGATCTCATGGCAAGAGTGATAGATTGGCAGAGCTTCTCCCTAAGCGAACTTCAATGCTTTACCGTAGATGGAGGATCTTAACTTCGTGATGTTTGAAATCTTGTACAAGCAAGATAAAGTTTATAGAAGAACCTCATCCCCAAATTGATCGTTGGCCAGCCACCTTAAGACTTCAGAATGAACTCCCTCTAGTCCGCAAGAAGGGCTCCTGTCGGCCAAACTCCTTGCAGTCGCCTAAAAGATTTCCTCCCAGACGATCTCCTTCGATCAGTAGGCAAGCTCCTTTCAGCCGATCTCCTTCCAGACGAACTTTCTCTAATCGCTAAGAAGGTCTCCTATCGATCAAACTCCTTGCAGTCATCCAAAGGATTCCCTCCTAGATGTTCTCCTTCGATCAGTAGGCAAGCTCCTTTCAGTCGATCTCCTTTCGGACGAACTCCTTGCAGTTGCTCAAAGGGCTCTTTCTAGTCGAACTTCCTACAGTCACCTAGAAGGACCTCGCCATCTATGCAAGTTCAACCCCTAGCTCAACGCGAGCCAATCTATATGCAGATGATCTTGGGGAAGTCTGAGCTCCTCCAAAACTATTGTGATACAAAGCTCTTTATTACCAATAGTTGTTCGGCCCGGTCTCCAATCATTAATCTCCAACAAATTAGCATGTCATGACAACGGACACCACCTCCTATAACAAACTCCATGTGGCCCCGAATGACTCACTATCAGGTAGTTACGGCTAGCACCGTCATTTTGTTACAAGCTCCGTCTATATATGGAACCCTTTAGATACATTTTTCTTCAAGCTCTCTTCCTCTACCCATTACTCTGCCACTTTCTTTCTAGAGCATTTCATTTCTTTTGACCAAAAGAGCTACTTGATCATCGAAGGGTCCTGCTGGAGCCACCCCCATCTCCACTCAAGACTTATCTTGTAGGTCATCAGTGGTGACCTCATTTTTCTTAGCTCTAGCCTAGTTTGGCATCAATCATATTCTGCACTAAATAATTTTAATAAAGAAAAAATTTTGTAATATCATTTTGAATGGTATTACTATATTTTTTAAACATTTGAATAATGAAATATACATGATATCACAATCATTAATATAGTTTACTCCACTGGCAAGCATCCTAGAATAGATAGTGTGACTGATATCTACTTATGGCACTATAGGCTGGGTCACATTAACAAAAATAGGATAAATAGATTGACTTAAGAGAAAATTTTTGAAATCAGTGATTGTGAATCACTTCCAACCTGTGACTCTTGTCTTCTTGGAAAAATGACCAAGTCACTTTTTACTGAAAAAGGTGAGAGAGCCACTGAGCTCTTAGGTCTAGTACATACTTATGTATATGGATATATGAGCACAAGTGCTAGAGGTAGATATTTCTACTTCATCACTTTCACAGATGATCTATCTAGGTATGGATATATCTATCTAATGAAATACAAGTTAGATTCATTTAAAATGTTCAAATAATTTCAAAATGAAGTAGAAAAATAAATTGGAAAGAGTATTAAAACTCTTCAGCCTAATCAAGAAGGTGAATACCTTTCTAATGAGTTTCTCACATATCTAGAAGAGAATGAGATTCTCTTCCAATGGACTCCTCTAAGAACACCACAGCATAATGATGTATCTAAAAGAAGAAATTAGACTCTATTGGACATGGTCCGATCCATGATTGATTTTGCTAGCTTGTCAATATTCTTCTAGGCATATGCACTCAAATCAGCTTGCTATCTATTAAATAGGGTTCTAAGTAAGTCTATAATTAAAACTTGATCTGAGATATGGATAGGATGTAAGCCAGTACTTTCACACCTTAGGATCTGGGGGTGTTCGACTTACTTCAAACAATTAATCATAAATAAACTTGAACCTAGGTCTGATAAGTGCACATTCATAGGGTACCCCAGAGAAACTAAAGGATATATTTTCTATCGTGTTGATGAACAAAACGTATTCATCAGTCTTAAGGCAATCTTTTTGAAAAAAAAGTTTCTTAGTGAAAGAACTATTGTCTCTAAGATTGAACTTGAGAAAATTCAATAGGTACAAAAGCCAACGCCAGTAGCTGAACCTGAATCAAATTTGATTAGATCAAATTCGGAGTCTAGTATACCTGCACCATTAAGGTGATCCCATAGAGTAATGTATCGATCGGACAGATACTATAATTTCTTGGTCCAGGATTATGATCCTATCGAACTTGATGAGAACGATGAGGATTCGATCACTTATATGGATGCAATGCAGAGACCTGATCTGAGAAATAGCTTGAGGCCATGAAATTCGAGGTGGAGTCCATAAAGGTCTATGATACGTGGACATTGGTTGACCCACCTGATCGATTAAACCTATTGGGTATTCTTCAAGAGGAAGAGGGGCACAAATAGAAAGGTGGAGGAGACCTATAAATCCTATCTGGTTGCCAAGAGATATCATCAATATTAGGATATTAACTATGACAAGACGTTCTCTCCTATGGCAATGCTCAAATCCATTCGGATAATACTTGCGATAGCTGTCCATCTAAATTATGAGATCTGGTAGATGGATGTAAAGATAGCTTTTTTGAATGGAGAGCTAATCGAAGAGGTGTATATGATACAATCTGAGGGGTTCACATCCATAAATGAGTCTAAGATATGCAAGCTTCAGAGATCCATTTATGGATTGAAGCAAGCATCTTAGAGTTAGAACATATATTTTGATAAGCTGATCAAAATGTATGGCTTCATTAAGAATGGAGAAAAGCCTTGCATTTATAAATAGATAAATGGTTCGACAATGGTATTCCTTGTCTCGTACATGGATGACATTCTCTTAATCAAGAATGACATCCCCACACTGCAAGGAATAAAAGTTTGATTGTTATCTCAGTTCTCCATGAAGGACTTGGATGAAGCATCCTACATCCTGAGAATGAAGATCTATAGAGATAGATCTAAGAGGATGCTTAGGTTATCTTAGCCCACGTATATAAAAATCATGCTGAAGAGGTTCAACATAGAGAATTCCAAGAAGGACTATCTTCCGATAGGCCAAAAAATTTTTCTCTCTAAGAAGGATTGTCTGATAACTCATGAAGAGAGAGTGTATGAATCCCATATACTTTGGCTGTAGGATCTATCATATATGCCATGACATGTACGAGACCAGATATGGCATATTCACTAGGAGTAGTGAGTAAATATCAATCTGATCTAGGAGAGAAATACTGGAAGATGGTGAAAACCATCCTTAAGTATTTAAAAAATACTAAGAACCAGTGGTTGATCTATGGTGAGTCAGATTTGAAACTTGTAGGGTTTACAAACTATAGCTTTAAATCTGACCATGATGATAGTAGAAGTGTGTCGATTATATCGCAGCATCAGATGCCATGAAGAAAGTTGTGTGGCTAAGGAACTTCATTATTAAGCTTGGAGTAGCATCTTTCCTTGTTGGTCTGCTCCTGCCTACTACGACAACACTAGTGCCATTGCTTAGGCAAGGGAACCAAAGGCACACCAACGAATGAAGCACATACTGTGCTGCTACCATCTGGTCCGAAAGATTGTAGATCGAGGTGATGTCAATATTCAAAAGATTGATGAAAAAAAAACCTGACCGACCCTTTCACTAAAGCTCTAACGGTAAAAGAGTTCGACAACCACAAGTTGAAGATGGGTATTAGATACTATACTGAGTGATTTTAGGGCAAGTGAAAGTTGTTGAGAATTATGTTCCAAAGTCAATCATCAATCTATTGACAGTTATACTATTTTATCCTTGTAAATAATTTATTATTGAATAAAATAATATTCTAGCTTTTTTATCATAAAGTCTACATCTTCTAATGAACTTCATTTATTGTGATGAAGTCCTTAGGGCTATTTAGTTTTGATAAAGAGAGGATTTATCGATTAGTCCTTAAACTATTCATGGTCAAATGATATGTTGTTAATCAGGACGACAATGTTTATTGAGTATAGATCATTGTATACCATATAGATTGGTTATCCTCTTAACCAAGAAGTATGGAGACACTGGTATGGCATACAGGTGAGATGTAAGGATACATAATCACTGAACTTGACCAACTCCAAAGTATTCTGCTATCAAGAATTACTCTGATAGGATATGGATATAAGTGTTCCTTAGACCTGAGATCATCATGGTGGCTTGCAAGCAACTCACTATGCTTTGGTGTCGGACTACCTAAATTTTTAATTCAGTGATGGAAGAATTTTGGATATAGTCAAGTACTTATGAAGTCGATGTATGATCAAGATAGGATTGACCACTCCAAGGGTTTTGAGAAAATGCATCACTATATTTCAATTTAGCAAAACCTTGGTCAGGATAATCCATAAGATGGATTTGGTATTTTGAAATACAATGTGGATGGCCTAATCAAGGTTAATAGTTAAACTCTAAATCATCCTATGAGTATTAAAGTCAAGGGGATGAATTATATGGAAACTATATTCACATGGGTTCTAAGAGTGTTGCTTTATACATTCGATCTATCCGACCATCAGGTATCATTGCTAAATGGTCACGTTGATTGGTACAAAAAAAAAATTTTATTCTACCGACTCTGGTTCAAATCTATAAGGTCACATACATAAGAGGTATTAATTTGATTGGATGGTTGATCAATGATTTAGAATTGTTCTAAGGTCAAACAATCAATACGATTGATGTTTGACCTAGTGCAAGTGTTACAAGAGGATCGATTAGTAGTTGAATTGCTAATTAGCTTAATTTAATTAAGCTAGAAGATTGAGATTAAGTTTAATTAAATATAATTTAATTAGATTTAGTTTGGGCTTGATTGGGTCAAGTCCAATTGATTTATTGGATGAAATAATTGCAAGAAAGAATAAGTCCTAATTCAATTAGGACTTGTATGAACCAAATCTCTAATTTGATTAGAAATTAAATTAAATTAAAATTTAATTTAATCTAATTTAATTAGGCTCTTAGTTGGACTAAGATCATCTCTAATTGGGTTGCATTAGTTTTGATTTAATTGGATTCAAATAATAAGTTGGACGAAGTTAAAACTAGAAATCCTAGTGTGACTAGGATTTTTTCTTCTTGCGCTACCTTGCTTTCCATGCCCCCCCACACTAATTTTTTTGGAATTTTCATGGAAAATTTTATTTCTAGAGAGTATCATGCCCTTTTTATGTCTTTCATTATTTTAGAAGGAAATTAGTTGTGAAATAGGTCTCAAAACAAATAAGTTGTTTTGACCTAGGTCTCTATTGGATAGAGTTTGACACATCATCTTTCTTTATTTCTTTGAGGTACTAAATCATCTAATTTCTCTTTGATTTTTTCATGAAAAATAGATGACTTATTTTCACATATTCCCTAGAGTCCATGAAAAAAATGAGGGGACACCCAAGAGTTGGGCGTCCCAATCCTTGCTCAATTTAGACCTACCTTTCTAGGTATTTGACCTAGACAAGAACTCTATCATAACTCTTTATTTAAAGGGAGTTAGGGCATGAGTTTTCTACAAGTTTTAATCCTAAGGGAAAGATTTGAGATATGTGAAGCTTGGGTGCAAAGAAGATCTAGGCATGGTTCTTTATTGAGACACAAATCATTATGTCCTAGAAAGAGAAAAAGAAGAGAGAAGAAAGGGTTCTTCAAGATTTTTTCTTGATCTCTTCCTCCTCTTTTTGTGAGATTTTGAGAGGTGAATCCCTTTACATATCTCTTTCTTCTTCTTCTGAATAATAGAGTGTCCAAGAATTAAAGAAGGAGGTTCTAGATTAGCCATCGAAGAAGGATCAGCATAGTGCTAGGATGCTATAGAGGCCTTGTGTGGACATCCTATAGAGGTCGGATATGTGTGCAGCTTGGAGCAACGAGCTCAGCCTCAGATCAGCAAGTTAAAGAACCTAACTTACAAAGGTAAGGATGATACGATCTCCTTCTTCTATCTATATTTGATCTAGCATAGTTCTGATGTTGATTGATCAACATCAATTTTTTTATCTTTTATTTTTAGATTTAATAGCATGTTTAAATCATGTGATAAGATCCTAAATCTAGGGCTATTTCATATTTTATTATGAATTAATATGATTAGTTCATCTCATCCACTGTGTATTTTTGAAAAAAATTTATAATCTGATCATGAAACCCTAGATCTATTTTCTTCAGAAAGAACCAACACAATCTAGTAAACCTACAAAATCAAATTTAATTAGATCAAACTTGGAGCCCATTAATATGGCACTATTAAGGAGTTTTAGTAAAGTACCATATTAGCTAGATAGATACTACAGTATCTAGGGTTGGAATGGCGATCCTATTGAGCTCGATGAGAACAAGGAGGATTCAATCATCTATATGGATGCTATGTAGAGGTCTGACTCTAAAAAATGGCTTGGAGCCATAAAATCTAAATTAAAGTCCATAGAAATCAATAATGTATAGATACTAGTTGATTCACCTGAAGGGATAA
The DNA here is from genome assembly GCA_006176705.1 of Cocos nucifera. Classification (NCBI taxonomy): domain Eukaryota; kingdom Viridiplantae; phylum Streptophyta; class Magnoliopsida; order Arecales; family Arecaceae; genus Cocos; species Cocos nucifera. The sequence continues at coordinate 23,319 of QRFJ01004852.1, forward strand.
AATCCATTGATTATATATAGATTTTTAAATTGGATCAGAGTGCTGTAGATGGAAAGGTAGAGACCTATAAAGCTCATTTGGCTATCATCTTGAAGTTGGAACATGCGATCGAATGTATGTCTTCATTATGAATGAAGAGGAACCCTGCATCTTTAAATGGATAAATGATTTTGTAGTGTTATTTCTTGTTGTCTGTGGATGACATTCTCTTAATTGGAAATTACATTCCAACATTATAGAAAATAAAGATTTAACTATCATCTTATTTCTCTATGTAGGATTTGGGAAAAACATCCTACATCCTAGAGATGAAAATCTACAATGATAGATCTAAAAGAATGCTTAGATTATCCCAATCGATGTACAAGACCAGACATGGTATACTCACTAGAGGTAGTGAGCAAATACTAGTTTGATCTAGGTAAGAACCACTAAAAGATTGCATAGACAATCCTTAAGTATTTAAGAAATATTAAGGTCCAGTGACTTATATATGGAGAAACTAAATTAAAACTTATGGATATTTTGATTCTAGATTTTAGTCAAATAAAGATGATAGCAAGAGAGTGTTGGATCATGAATTTATCCTAATTGGAGCAGCAATCTACTAGAAAAGTTCCTAATAGAATAGTGTAGCCTATTCTAAGTGATGTAGAGTACATCATGACATCTGATGCTGCCATGTAAGCTGTGGTTGCATAAATTCATTAGCCATCGATGGTCCAGTTCTAATATAGCATTGGAGCCATAGCTCAGGCTAAAAAACCGAAGGTACACCACAAGACCAGCATATTCTGTATCATTATCATCTTATCTAAGAGATTTTGGATCAGGGTGACATCGAACTTTAGAAGATCGATGAAAAAAGAGAACTTGACCAATCCATTTACTAAAGTCTCGAAACTAAGGAGTTCTATGAACTCAAGTGAAAGATAGGTATTTGATACTATTCTTATTGGCTATAGTCTAAGTGAGAGTTGTTAGGATATGTGTCCTAAAGCCAACATAAGTAGTAGATGATTGTGATTGGTATATGAATTATCAAATAATAATTATTATTTAGCTTATCCATCACAAAAGTTCTATCTTTCTTAAATGAGCTCCTAAGTTATGATGAAGTACTTAAAACCATACTTAATCGATAAAGAAGAATTTATCGGATGGTTCTTAAAATTATTCATGATCAAATGATAAGTTATTAATTAGGACGATAACTTATCGAGTATAGATCACTGTATGTCATATGCATTGATTGTCCTCATAACCAAGTGGTATGGGGATACTAGTATGGCATCCAGGTGAAATGCAAGAGTACATCTACACTAAACGTAACCAATATAGCACTCTACTATTAAGAGTAGCTAGCTAAGGTCAATGGATATTTCCTCCGATCTGAGATCATCATGGTGACTTACAAGTAATTTACTATACTCTGATGCTGGACTACCTATATTTCTAATACATGATCGAAAGATTTTTAGGTATAGTCAAGCACTTATAGAGTCGGTGTGTGAGTCAAGATGGAATTGACCACTCCTAATTAACTTTAAAAAGTGAATGTCTCGTTGTGTTTTAATTTAGCAAAACTTAGGCCTGAATAATCCTCGTGAGGAGTCATGGAATTTGCAAACTTTAAAATACAATATGGATGACTTGTAAGAGTGTTGAAAGCTAACTCAAAGTCATCTTATTTATTATTGATCAAAGAGATGAATTATACCATAACCATAGGTCAAGATTCTAAGAATGTTGCTTTGTATACATTCGACCTATCCAGACGTCGAATACCATTACTAGATGGTTATTCTAATTAGTATAAAAATTAGTTTCTATGCTACCAGCTTAGGTTTGAACCTATGGGGTCACACACATAAGAGGTTACTACCTGATTAGATGGTTAATTGATAATTGAAAATCATTCAATGATCAAATAATCAATGCGATTGATGATCGATCAAGTGCAAGTGTTGCAGAAGGATTGATTAGCAATTGGATTGTTAATTAGCTTAATTTGATGGAGCAATTAGGCTAAGATTGAGTCAAATTGAATTAGATTCAATTAGAATTTGTTTGGGCTTGATTGGGTCAAGTCCAATTAGTTTATTGGATAAGCTAGTTGCAAGGGAGAACAAGTTCCTGTCCAATTAGAATTTATGTGCACATAATTTCTAATTTAAATAGAAATTAAATCAAATTTTAATTTTAATTTAATCTAATTTAATTAAGCTCCTAGTTAGACTAGGATCATTCTTGAATTAGGTTGCATTAATCCAAGTTCAATTAGATTCAAAATGACTTTGACCTAGTCTAAATAGGAGAGTTCTTGTTGAACTAAGACTCCTCCTAATCCCTTTCGCCAGGATCCCAAGCCCATGCCACCTAATTTTTCTACCCCTCCTTTGTTTGTGCATGGGTTTTCTCATGCCTAAGAATGGTCCCCACACCCCTTAATCTGATGGTTTTGAAATTAGTTATGAATTCATCAAAATAGGTAAGTTGTTATGCCTAAGATTCCTTTTAAACGAGTCTCTTAAATCCAAAACTCCTCTTCCATTTGGTATTTTGACTCACGCCCTAAATTTTTTGTGCACCATATTTTATTGGTTTTTGGGCATTATTTCCTAGTTCTCTCCATGAATAAAGGAGAATGGAGTGGTGTCCAAGAGTTGGATGCCACCAAGAGTCCTTCTTCCTCTTGTTTTTGACCTAGTCTTGCTATTTATATGGGATGCCTCTTTCCAAGAAGTTATGGGTGTGAGAAATGAAAGAATAAGTGCCTTACAAGCCAATCACGTATATTATATGTTGGAACTTTTCTGTATAATCTATAATTCATGTAATGACATTTATTCTGATATCAATAAAATTGAGGCATTTGATTCATCATTTCAGTTGCATCTTTTATATTTAAAGATTATGATGAATCCTAAAGATTAGAACAATAGTTTTAGGGATATGAATGAGTCATGCCTGTGAGACCTAAAATCCTAATCTTAAATATTTTTTGTCAGAGGAATATTGAGTCAGGGATCAATGTTTCGGATAGGCTGGCACATCTTATGTACGCTCGATGGAGAGGGTGGCAGATCTCACAAGCCACTTGTATGAAAATACTAATATAAGAATGTGGATGCTCACTAAGAAATGAGTTCATTGAATTGACTCGCTAAAGAGAACATCTTATAGAATCTTACTTGTATGTCAAAAGATGGTTCTCCAAGTGAGAGTTGTGCAAGTAATCCTTAGACCTGAGATCATCATAGTATCTTATGCACATAAGCCCATATTTTTGGTTCGTACTCAATCATGATATTAAGTCATGAATAGGGTATTCTGGATATGGTCAAGTGTTTATGAAGGTAGTGAGTAGGTCAACAAGAAATCAATCACTCCTAGTAAGAAGAGATGACATCCTACGTATTCTTATCTATTAATAACTCAGTAAGACTTTGGCTAAAGCAGAATAAAGATTAGATACGGCTTCTAATCATTCATTAGAGTTATCATTGATTGATGGAGAATCAACAGAAATATATGTTTGAGTTTGACATTTATCCATGCTCATAAACATATTTGGGATGTAGGATGATCGAGGGATTGAATTGCATGGGTACTTACCACTGAAGGGTATATTTGATATTTCTATCAAATTCTACATCTTTTGGATAGTCATGATATATTTCTAGATGTCAATCTTGACTTATAGGTTTTGATTGAATTAATGAGATTAATTCGATCCTCAATTAGATGGTTCTTCTAATTGATGAAATTGAGTTGGCATTCATCCTAATTGATTGAGATTGAGTCCAGTTGGATTAGATTAAAATGCACCTGGGCCTACTGCTAGCTAGATGTGGAGCTCAATGGATCACACACATAAACAAATTAGTCAAGAATTAATTTTAGGATCATTGGATTCTAATTGGTTGGCTAATTGGCATGCTAGCATATGTTGGCTAACCTAATTCTTTGCCAAATTAGTTTTGGCTCGAGTCCTTACACTTTGGCCAACCAATTTTATTTAAATCTAAAATATGGTTAGGCTAAAATGGTTACTCATCAGATGGGTGCCATGTGGCCTTATTTTGGACTAATCTAGAAGAGTCCTAGGTGCCATAAACTTCTCCCTATGGTTGACGCCACCTAGTGTGGCGTGAGATTATTTTTAGCATAGAAAAGGACCAAAAGTCCTTCTGCTTTAGGGTGTTGACCAAGTCCACACCCCTTCTGGGTCTCTCTCTCATGTGGGATGCTGACCATCTTTGACTGGGCAAAGATGGTGGGCGCAGAAATGAATTCTTCCATGAAATAATGCGAAACATCATGTAGTTTCATATTAAAAGGCGCCTAAGAGTCCTTCTGCATGAAGGCTCTTAGTTAGGTGCCTACTCTAGGAGTCTCTCTCCCTTATCAAAGCCATATCAGAAGAAATTTCAAAAGAAAATTTGGAATAAATCAAAGAAAATTTAGAATTAATGTGGGAACGACGTATATATGATGTTTCGGAGGCAGAAATCAGTTTTACATGCCTCCAAGACTCCTTCTGCTTTAAAGAACTTTTCTGGCCTCTTGATAAGACTCTTTAATGGTGGATAAGTGCTTGGGAATGGATGCTATTGGTGCCTCATCTAGATCTATAAATAGGATATGGAAGGAAAGTGTCGTTTATTCTAATTCAGAAGCTTGTCTTAATTTTCTTCCTCCCTTTCTTTTAGACAAGGTATTGGTAAGATAAGGAGTCTTCCCTTAGATAAGGTCTTAACCAATACAAGGAGTCTTAATTAAGATAAGGGTTAGGAAGATTATTTAAGAGAGCTAAGAGAGAAAATAAGGGAGAATAAATAATAGAGGAGGAAGAAAAGCCAAGAATTCTAGTTCAAAATTCAACAAGCAAGGATTTAAGAAAGATTATTCTTGAACCCAATTCCTATGTGGATCACCATTGGAGGGCAAACACGTGGGCACCTCATGGAAATATAGCATCACCAAATTAGAATATCAAAGGTACGACATTTAATTGTATACTTTATGCATGTATATGATCGAATTACATCAAGGTCGGTCTTAGGGTTTAGGGTTTGATTGACAATTTTTTTTGAAATCAATTGCTTCCGTTGTATTGATCAAACCCATTAGTAGTATCAGATCCAACCTTGCATGGTTCAATCATATACATAAATACTTTTAATAGTGATTTAAAAGCATGATATGATTGGTACATATGATATATGACATTATGAAAGATCATGCTGATGCTTTATGTCTTGAAATATGATCATGTTCATATTATTATGATTTTAATTATGCAACTTGATATAAGATCTTAGATAATATTATGATGTATGTTTCACTTATTCATCATTCTGATTATAAGGTTGTCCTAGCATAATCGACACTTATCCGATGTACTGTAAGGTTGTCCTAGAATGATGAATATTATATATATTTCATATTACAACATGTAGATTCATATATTAAAGGTTTTAATGATATGCATGAGATCTTTAAAGCCCTCTAAAAATTATATTAAGTCATAGTATTGTAAGATCAAAAAGCAAATCCATTCTTGATAGAAATTGGTCAATTGGTGTCTAGAAAAGTGGTTTTGGGAAGGTAAAGATAATGTGATTTAGTAATTGGATCATAATTTTTATTGATGTCTAAGGCAAGAATGGGGGGCCTCCCACCTCTCTTCCACTTATCTGATCAATTCGATTAAATTAAAATCTTGAATTTGAAATGCATATTGATCAAAAATATTATAGAATGCCTTCCTTCATGCTAAGATGATTGTTATTTCATGAACCATAGTAAGTTTGTTGTGCTATCCATAAGACTTACCATGGAGATTGATATAATAATATCTTGATGTATTTTTAAAATGCTTATAGTATATTTGATTTATTATTGCTATGCTGTGCTATCCATAAGACCAATGTTAATTTTAAATATGACTATATGGAAATTAAAGGTTTGACTTAACTAAAACATTATAGTTTGTTGTGCTATCTATAAGACTATAAATATTTTAGAGGCAGGTTATGTTAAGAGTTGCATGGAGATACAATTGGATAGTTTTTCCTATCTTTGAACTTATTGAAGTTTGTTGTGTTATCCATAAAACTTTCTTAAAGGATAAGGATCTCAACCCCACTAAGAGATCGGATTAGGGTTTTCTTGTATACCATAGGGAGGGCTATGGTATATGGTAAAATAGTGTGAGCAATAACTAGAATTAAAGACCTCTTCTAGTTATACATGTCATCATGAGTGGTCTGCTTATATTAGTATTCTTATTTTATGTAGATTAAAATATCTGCATAAATAGCTTCTTCCCTCTTATTGCAATGCATTCTTAAGATAAATAAATTGACTGGTTCAAATTATGTGGATTGGTTGAGGAACTTGTGCATAGTGCTTGCATAAGAGAAGTTGTCTGATATGTTGGATACACCGATCCAGGTCTGATCAGTGAAGATGCTTCAGAGGAGGAGAAGTCTACATACAAGATGTGGCAAAATGATAGTACGACTGTCAAGTACATTATATTGGCATCCATGAATAATGAATTATAGAGGCAACATGAAAGTATGGATGCTTCATCCATATTGCTCAATCTAAAAGAGCTTTATGGAGAACAGAGCCAAACAGCTAGGTATGAATTATCTAAGCAGTTATTCCAGGCTCATATGATTGAGAGAACTCCAATTCAAAACCATGTACTCAAACTAATTGACTTAATCACTAGATTGGGTCAACTAGGTTTTGCCATAGATGCAGAGCTCAGTCAAGATCTCATACTCCAGTCTCTCCTGGACTCCTTCCAATTTGTGGTCAATTATCATATGAACAAATTGGATACTTTCTTGCTAGAGCTACTAAATATGTTGAAAGTAGCAAAAACTTATATCAAGGGAGAGAAAGGTCCACTCTTGTTGGTGGACAAGAAAAAGACTGGAAGGAAGGGTTCAAAGAAGAAAAATAAGTTAAACCCTAAGAGAAGCATCTTCAAAAAGAAGGCAAAGAATGTCCCTACAAATATGACGTGTTATCACTGCGGCAAGATGGGACATTGTAAGAAGAATTGCAAGAGTTATCTTGCAAAGATAAAGAAAAATATAGCACAAAAGGATATGTATATAATACATACAGCATTTTCATTAAGTGCTTCAGCCAATAATTCATGGTATTGGATACTGCATATGGTTCTCATATCTGCAATACTTTGCAGGGGTTATAGAGAATCAGAGGACTGAATAAAGATGAGTTCGAGTTTTCAATGCAAGTGGAGAATCTATCTCTATTGAAACTATAGAAACTTACCTACTAGAGCTACCAACTGGAAGACCTCTCAAATTGAAAGAATGCTGTTATATGCCTAATGTAATTAAAAATATTGTATCTGTACCTCTTTTGATAAAAGATGGATATCAAATAAAATTTATGGGCACTGGTTGCTTTATTTTTCATTCAAATGAGTTCTATGGAAATGGGTATTTTAATAATGGTCTTCTAATTTTGTTGCTTAATGAAAAATATATTTCATATTGGTAAAAATTTGAAAAGGAAGAGAGAAGACATTAATATGTTATTTCTCTGTCTTTGTCATCTCGGTCATATTAGTGAGTCAAGAATAAATAAGTTATACAAAGAGAAATTCTTTGAACCCTATGATTATGAATCATATGGAACTTTTGAATTTGCTTCATGGAAAAAATGACTAAGTCTGCATTTTCTAGACATGGATAGAGGGAAATGAGTTATTGACCTTAGTACATTCATATGTATGTGGACTAATGACAACTCAAGCCAGAGGAAGATATTTCTATTTCATCATATTTATTGATGACTTATCAAGATATGGATATGTGTATCTTATGAAACACAAGTCCAAGGCTTTTGATAAGTTTAAGAAATATCAAAAGATGGTTGAAAATCAAACTAGAAGAGGTATTAAAGTGCTGGTGTGCATGCAAGGTTTCTAACTCTATTTTCAAAACTATTCAAAAATAAATTATAGTAAAATTAAAAATTAATCTAATTAATTTATAAAGAACTATAGATCTGATCTAAAAACCCTACATTACTAGGATCTAACGTGACATACATGTAATCAAATCTGAAAACAAAAATAAACAATAGCAGTAGTAAAACTATTTTACTGATCTATGTGTTCAGAACACATTACCTTTGTATGGATAGACGATCACCACAATCTGATCACCATGATGAAGATTTTATCATCATAACATAGCCATAAACATGTCTGGCCTCCACGGATGGTCCACATGAGGCCCTGGTCCCAATCAGCTCCTCACGAGTGCTAGCTCGATGTAGAATGATCTTGACGATTAGATTGATTGAACTCCTTCGATCTTTCTCCATCAATCTTTAAATGCTCCAGGTTAGCAGCAAAGGTAGAAGAGAGGTTGAGTATGGTCTCCAAAAAATTTTGTGAAGATCTGATGCTCAGATCTCGTAAAACTATACTCCTAACCCTAGATCTAAAATCTAGGGCAGCACTTTCACCAAACTGCTTGCGCCTTCCTTTCTCTCTTTTTTTTTTCTAATTCTTTAAAGATTTTTCTCACATGGAGGGGATGGCTCATGAACAAAAGAAGGCTTACTTTCAGGTTTGTGCACCTCCAAATAAAAGTTCATGATTTATTTTGTGCTAAACAAAGGTTACATGAGGGAGAGATAAGATAAGGAGGTTGTTCATTCAAATTCAAACTCAATTTGAATTTGAATGACAACCAAGCTATCCTTATCCCATCTAGGTCATGGGAAAGCAAGGTGTGATCCCTCTCTAGCATGGAAAAAATTTACAAGAAATAATTTTCTCATGAAGTAAGGATAGGGTGCAAGTTTGGTGAGGTGGGTCAGGAAGACTAGGTCAAAAATAGTCTCAATTTCTCTTATCCAATTGAACCAACCCAATCCAAATTGGTTAGGTCCAATTAGAGTAGATTAAATCCTACTAATTTAGGCTCAATTAAGTTCTAATAAAATTAAAAATTGATTAAGCCCAACTCCTGATCAAATTAGAGAGCAAACCTCCTCAGCGATTAGGTCATCTCATAACCAAATTGGGTCAAACCCAACCAAATCTAATTCAATTAAACTTGATCCAAAAATAATCACTCAATTAAATTAAGTTAATTAGTGATCAAATCACTAATAAAATTTCTCATAAATATAGAGTCCAAATTTAGTGGATATCCGGGCAATAGAGTCCCATCAATATGAAACTCTTGATCAAAGAGTCCCAAACCAGTGGGACTCTTGACCCCAGTGTTCCAAATGAATGAAACTTGTTATCATAGAGTTTCAAATTAGTAGGACTCTCAATCATAGAGTTTCAGACAAGTAGGATATAGAGTTTCAATGCAGTAGAACTCTTGGTTGAAGAGTTTCAATCTAGTGGGACTCGTGACCATAGAGTCCCAGTCCACTAGGACTCCTGATCATAGAGTCCAAGACAATCAGGACTCAGAGTCCTAATGCAGTAAGACTCAAAGTCAAAGGGTTCCAGTCTAGTGGGACTCTTAACTATAGAGTTTCAGTCCAGTAAGACTCTTCAGCAGTCATCATTTCAGGTAGGAACCTCTAGTATGTGTGATCTGGCCTGCAAGTTCGAAGCTAAGCCAGTAGCACAGAAATAAATTCTTGTACTAATCAAAGAAAACATCTAGCAATGGTACCCGATGTCTGGATAGGTTGAATAGTCATAATCATAACATTCAAAATCTACGTAAATATGGTTACCGTATAATTCATCCCTTTGATTTCTATGTATGAGGATAACTCAGAGTTAAACTGACAATACAAAAATTACATCAAAATCATGTCTCAAAGCAATTAGTCCCATAACCCCTCACTAACCAAGGATTTGCTAAATTAAAACATAATTGATCATAGCTCCCAAAACCAGGAGTGGTCAATCCCATCTTGATACATGCATCGACTCCTCAAGTACTTGACTATGCCCAAAAACCTTCCATCACTAAATTAAAAATTCAAGCAGTCTGGCACCAAAGTATAGTGAGTTGCTTAGAAGGTGATTTTAGGTCGAAAGTGAAGGAAAAACTACTATTTTCTGCCACAGGATCGATTTGATCGGACCAGATCTGTAGGGAATATTGCAAAGTTTTTTCTACAAAATCTAATCAAATCAAAGAGTTCTCTGATCTAATTTTAATGATCTGATTTTAAATCTAAAATTAAGAATTAAATTAGATATAAACTTTATACCTAATTAGATAATCTGATTATCCTGTCGATCATCTATGGAAGCTTGGGGTTCTTGATTAAGCCATGCACATGCCTGGCCTCTATCGGAGTCCACTCGAAATGGATCTAGAGGTGCTCTCCTTCTAGATCTGAAGGTGCTCTTCCTTATGACTGCTCGATGTGGTCACGCTCAGTGCCCTCATTCTCTAACGAGTACCTATACTTTCTCTCTAGTGTCTCCACACCATAGACACAAGACTCCTCTATCCTAAGAAACCCATCATACATCAACCTTCCAGATCAATCACCATCCTCATGATGATCATATGATCGGAAGCAGTTTATGAGTTAATTATGAAAATTCATATCTTAAATTTTTAACTCTTAAAAATATGAATTGTCATTACCATTAACTCAAAGGATGTATCATAGATACTTTTAAATACACATTATGATAAAAATAACCTTTTTATTAATTTATAGTCAAAATTATAAAATTATCCTTTGAAGTGTATTATAAGTGTCAGTCAATCTGCCTTCTAGGGCACACATCTGACAAACTCTCACTTGACCTAAAGCCAATTGGCTATAATGAAGGGAAATCCTGATTTTCCGGTCCAAGTTCGTCCAGATCTGATCAGATCAAGAGATATATTTCAAAAATTTTTCTTTTGATCCCAATCAGATCTTGATATATTTTAGATCTGATTCTTATTATTTTAATAAATAAAATAAAATAAGATAAATTAAGTCAAATTTAATTTACCTAATTTGGGTAATCCTATTACCCTATAGATGATCCAGATTGCAGCGGAAGGTTCTGGATCTAGCCACGCAAGCGTCTGGCCTCTACCGGTATCCACTGGGTTGGATCTAGAGATCCTCTTCTTCTCTATCACGTCTCCAAAAATTAGATCTGGATCTGATCTAGAGGATCTTCAAAACTCCTTTTGAAGATCAGCAGTCATCCTTTGCAATAGTGCAGCCTTCTTCTTTTGATCGCCTTTCTTTTGATCTGGAACGCACCAACCAAAATCCAAAACTCTTTTGGACGTGGAGAGGAGAAGGAGGTGAAGTTTAGGCATGGAGGAAGAGGAGAGAAGCAGCATTGGGGTGTGGGAAATCTCTTTTTTTCTTTGGGTTGGGCGCAGGGTCTTATTTATAGACCTCTTGTGATCCAACTCCTCTTATTCTCAACCAATCACAACCCTTTATGAAATCAGATCTAAATCTGATTGGTTGGAATAGAGTCCCCTGGATTCCTCCTTAGAGGGCGCCTAAGACCAGTCAAACTGGATTCTTAGTAGAACTCTGATTGGAATCCAAAAGGGAGGTGGAGTCCTTGTCCAACAAGGACTCCAAGGCGCCTCCAACTTGGGCGCATGCCTAGGGTGGCGTGCGCCCTCCTCCTTGCCAGGTTCTAGCAGGGGGACAGGCCCCCACCAGTTCTCCAATAGGTGCGTGACACATGGACAAAAGTCAAAGTGTCTATGGTCAACATTTGACCAGTCAAAGGTCAACTTTTGACCAAAGTCAAAGGACCAAAAATGGCAGGTGACCAAAAATGGCAGGTCATGTCTTATAAAATAAGACAACCTTCTCTAACTTGGACAACCTCCAGTTAGACCATATGAAGGCCTCTGATTGAGCACAAACTCCTTTGGCTCAGTCAGGACAACTTATTTGTGATAGTAAAAGAAGAACGTTAGGTTCAATCGAGTGCTAGCACGATTTTCTTGAACCTAATTGAATCTCATTCAGATCAATTGAACTAGATCAGTTCAATTGATGATCACCAGATTCAAACCCTTGTTTGTGTGACCCAGTTAGGTTCAGTTCTGTATGGTAATGGGATATGTCATGATCTCTATCATAGACATCATCGAAACTTCTTTCGATGGATCAGAACTCTTTTGATTCGAACAGCTAGAATGATCGATCATCTAAATCATTCTAATTGCTCCCAAAATCCACCAGTGACACCTAGCAGTATATGGTGGCAACCCATCAGAGCTGAATGCGAACCTCTTGGTGCAGCTACCTGTGTGATTAAGTTCTTCTATCTTGAGCCCCGATCAGATTAGGGTTAAGGTAAACTCGTCAAACCCTAGTCTCTGTCATATGATATAATCATTCGATTCGAGTCTAATGTGAAAACCTAAATAGAAACTCTTTCTATTATTTCACTCTGCCATGGCCATGGGCTTCAGGACTTGATTCTCATGATTATCATAGGGCTGCTCCTCTACCACCGAGGTAGATAGATCCCATCTTGATGCAATCCAGTTCCTACAATGAACATGCTATAGCCAACATACACCTCAGGGTTCCATATGGCTAGGAGACCGAGTAATGGTGTAGTCAAACTATAACACCCTCAAGGTGAACTGCCGATGCATCTCAGGTCAAAGAACCAGACACACTACTGCAGCATCGAGTCAGTCATTGACGAGAAGGTAGACTTCCTAATGACTACTCGAGGTGGTCACGCTCAGTGCCCTCGTTCTCTAACGAGTACCTGTACTTTCGCTCCGGTGTCTCCACACCGTAGACTCAAGACTCATCTACTAAAGAGAAGCGATCGTACACCAACCTTCCGGATCAATCACCATCCTCGTGATGATCCTATGGTCGGGAGCTGTTTATGAGTTAATAATGATTATTCATGTCTTAAATTTTCAACTCTTGAAAATATGAATTATCATTACCATTAACTCAAAGGATGTATCACAGACACTAAATACACAGGTGTGATAGAAAATAACCCATTTTATTGATTATAGTCAAAATTATAATTTTGCCCCTAGAAGTGTATTACAAGTGTCAGCCAATTCTGGCTTCTAGGGCACATATATCTAACAATCTCCCACTTGTCCTAAAGCCAATTGGCTACAAGTCTAAGTCCCATCTTCTCAAGGTGGGCTTCGATCTTCTGCTGGCCCAACGGCTTTGTAAGTGGGTCTGCCACATTATCTGCGGAGTTGACTCTCTTGACCTCAACGTAACCTTTCTCAAGGTAATCGCGGATGAGATGATATCGAGCTCTAAAGGACCTAAACTCTAACTTGTCCGCTTGTTGTCTTTTGACATGAGCCGGACAACCCCAAATTCTGAGATGACTCAGACTTGGTTTCTTACCGTGCCATATCTCATACGGTGTGGTAGGAACGGTTTTAGAGGGAACCCTGTTCAGTAGATAGATTGAAGTTAACAATGAATGTCCCCAAAGGAAAATCAGGGAGGTCTGTGAAGCTCATCATGGATCGAACCATATCTAATAGAGTCCGATTTCTCCATTCTGAAACCCCGTTGAGTTGAGGTGTTCCTGGTGGAGTCCATTGAGAGACTATGCCATTATCCTTGAGATAGTCTAGGAATTCCCTGCTAAGGTATTCACCTCCTCGATCTGATCGAAGAACCTTAATGGGTTTTCCTGTTTGTTTTTCTACTTCATGTCTGAATTCTTTGAACTTTTCAAAGGCTTCAGACTTGTGTCTCATAAGATACACATACCCATACCTAGACAGATCATCGGTAAAGGTAATGAAGTAGACAAAATTGCCTCTAGCCGGCACATCGAAATGGGCCGCACACATCAGTATGTACTAGGGCAAGGAGATCTGTGGCCCTCTCCCCATGTCCAACAAAAGGGAGTTTAGTCATTTTGCCTTGAAGACAAGATTCACAAGTTGGATATGACTCAAAAGTCAATGGACTCAATAGCCCATTTTTCTCCAATTTGTTAATCCTATCTTCTGCTATATGACCTAATCTCAGGTGCCATAGATATCTGTCGTTTGGACTATCCCTAGGTCGTTTGGCATTCACGTTTTGCTCGATAGTTAAAATAGGTACATCAATATGCAACTGATAAAGACCATTAATAAGGAAACCATTTGCAATTTTATTTCTTTCATAAAGAATGTTACAATGGTCCTTAAAGAAGGTGATCACATAACCTTCTTGTGCTAAGCATGAAACAGAAATCAAATTCCTGCTAGCTGCAGGCACATAATAACAGTCTTTTAAAACTAAGTCTAAACCAGATGGTAATCGAAGAGGGTATGTTCCCACGGCTACTGCAGCAACTCTTGCTCCATTACCGACGCGTAGGATCATGTCTCCATCCCTCAGCCTCCTGCTATCCTCAAGACCCTGCATAGAAGTGCACAGATGAGCACTAGAACCAGAGTCAAGCACCCAACTGGATGCAGAAGAAACCGTAAGGTTAGACTCAATAACGAGCATACCTCCAGAAGGACCTTCCTTCTTGTTCTTCAGGGTGGCCAGGTAAGTAGGGCAGTTCCGCTTCCAATGGCCGTCGCTGTTGCAATGGAAACACTTTCCTTTACCATCGGCCTTTTTCTTCGATTCTGCCTTCTTCTTCTTTGATCCTTCCACCTTTTGCTTTTTCACAGACTTCTTTTTCTTTCCATAAGACTTTCTTTTGGAAGAAGTCCGTTCCATAGCAAGAACTGAGCCTTTAGAACCTTTCATAGAAAGCTCAGCGGTAACCAGCATATTCATTAACTCGGCCAAGGAATTTTGAAGTTTATGCATGTGGTAATTCATGATGAATTGCCCATATGCATCAGTCAAGGATTGCAGAATAATATCGTTCTGCAGATCCAAGTCCAACTTCACACCGAGCTTCTCAAGCTCTTCCATGTCCTTGATCATTGTCAGACAGTGATCTTGGACTGACTGCCCATCACGCATCTTAGCCTTAAAAAGTCATTTTGTGACTTGATATTTGGCTGCGCGACTCTGTTCACCAAACATCTCCTGCAGGTGAGCCAACATTTGGCGAGCAGTCCCGATATCTTCATGTTGGCGCTGGAGCTCATCAGACATCGAGCCCAACATGTAGTATCTGGCCTTATTATCTTCGTCAATCCATTTTTCCAGAGACGCTCTCTGTTCAACAGATGGACGAGGCTGGTAAGGTGGGAGGGTCCTGGTCCAAAACATGTGGTTAACTTCTCTGAACCCAAAATAATTTTGTAGTTCCTGAGCCAATCTTTATAATTGGGTCCAGTCAGTCTATGTGTGTCCAGGATACGTGCCAATGGGTTGGACGCAGACATTTTCCTGTAGAGAGTCAAAGATTCTAGTTAGATACTGTAATTTTGACTTGACCAATTTGTTTAGGGATTTTATTTTTAAACAAATTAGCTCCCACTATTTTCTCGGATCCCTACACTCCCTCTGTAGAGATGCAAAAATCTCCACGATTAATGATTTCTAGTGGGTGGTGCGGTCTCACCAACTGACTCATCACCTCACCTAACAGTTATTGGTGATGGGTTAGCCAATGAGTGAACAACTCTTGTTCAATGATTCTCTAATCATGGTGCACCCAAACTTGGTCTCTAATTCATGAATCTCACCGTATCCGAAATATTGATCCACTCCTTAGTTAAGTCAGACCCACCATTTGCATAGACTGGGTTCCTAATTGAGTCTCTCACCGTATCCGAAATATTGAGCCCAACTCATCCTCCAGCCCATAGCATCCAATGCCTAATAGACATGGTTGCATCTTCCCGGTGCAACTGAGCCACTGTATCCAGCCGAGAACAATCAACCCCGGGAAGGGCCCGCACATCTACAATGGTGGAAGACCTCAGACTTAATCTTTTCTTAGGGAGAATTGATTCAGGTCTCATTAAACTAGACTTGGCTTAGTCATAACAATTATGACTAACCTAGTGGCATGGGTCAGCTCGGATTATTGACCACCTCAGATCAGAACTGTGTCAACAGATATGGCCAGGTAAGTGAGACCGGTGGAAGGAATATGCCGTTAACTCGCACAAGAACGCATTCAGGTCGAGTAGCTTCCAATTAAAAACCAGTCGGTCGTCTATGCCAAACTTACCTTAGACACCAAATTGTTGAGTCAGAACCAATTGGGTTAGCCTACAATCCAGACTCTAACCTCTGAGCCTAATTAGGTCTTGCTTGATCGTGACTCGATCTTGACCCAGACTTAATCCTATTAGGCTGGTCAATTTAAGCATTGTTGATCCCATCTAACCAACTCTTGATTCGGTTTGATCAACCGCTTAGACCTAATTGAGCTACCCAAGCCCGAACCCAGTATTATGAATATGTCTTAGATCTGAAATTCTCAATTTTAGACCTAATTAATATTCCATAAACTTAATTCTTAATTAAGTTGGGTTCATAAACAAAATATGCACAATAAATCCTAGGGTTTCAGGATCTAGGGTTTTGCAGAAAGTAAGTTTTGGGTTTCTGATTAAGGACGAACACGCAGCACCCCTACACGTCATAAGAACACCCCATCGAATGGGAAGAGAGGGCCTTTAAACCCTTCTTCGTTCTTATGACCGGACGGCCAAGAGGAACGCCTTAATCAGGAACATGTAAATCTACAAAACAGTATAGATCTATATCATATATCTCATATACAAATTTAGATCTAATCAAGGCATATTTTGCATACATCTCATGTATCAAATCATGCATATTTTCAGATCTAAATTATCTCATAATAATCTAAAAAATTAGATTTAAATTGATCTAATCAAAATAAATTCTAATCTAGACAATTATGTAGAACTATTCTACAACTAGTCTAGTCATGCATCTATCATATCTCATAT
>QRFJ01004852.1:41183-79936 GCA_006176705.1 Cocos nucifera
CCAAACTTGGTCTCTAATTCATGAATCTCACCGTATCCGAAATATTGATCCACTCCTTAGTTAAGTCAGACCCACCATTTGCATAGACTGGGTTCCTAATTGAGTCTCTCACCGTATCCAAATATTGAGCCCAACTCATCCTCCAGCCCATAGCATCCAATGCCTAATAGACATGGTTGCATCTTTCCCGGTGCAACTGAGCCACTGTATCCAGCCGAGAACAATCAACCCCGGGAAGGGCCCGCACATCTACAATGGTGGAAGACCTCAGACTTAATCTTTTCTTAAGGAAGAATTGATTCAGGTCTCATTAAACTAGACTTATCTTAGTCATAACAATTATGACTAACCTAGTGGCATGGGTTAGCTCGGATTATTGACCACCTCAGATCAGAACTGTGTCAACAGATATGGCCAGGTAAGTGAGACCGGTGGAAGGAATATGCCATTAACTCGTACAAGAACGCATTCAGGTCGAGTAGCTTCCAATTAAAAACCAGTCGGTCGTATGTGCCAAACTTACCTTAGACACCAAATTGTTGAGTCAGAACCAATTGGGTTAGCCTACAATCCAGACTCTAACCTCTGAGCCTAATTAGGTCTTGCTTGATCGTGACTCGATCTTGACCCAGACTTAATCCTATTAGGCTGGTCAATTTAAGCATTGTTGATCCCATCTAACCAACTCTTGATTCGGTTTGATCAACCGCTTAGACCTAATTGAGCTACCCAAGCCCGAACCCAGTATTATGAATATGTCTTAGATCTGAAATTCTCAATTTTAGACCTAATTAATATTCCATAAACTTAATTTCTTAATTAAGTTAGGGTTCATAAACAAAATATGCACAATAAATCCTAGGGTTTCAGGATCTAGGGTTTTGCAGAAAGTAAGTTTTGGGTTTCTGATTAAGGACGAACACGCAGCACCCCTACACGTCATAAGAACACCCCATCGAATGGAAGAAGAGAGGGCCTTTAAACCCTTCTTCGTTCTTATGACCGGACGGCCAAGAGGAACGCCTTAATCAGGAACATGTAAATACTACAAAACAGTTTATAGATCTATATCATATATCTCATATACAAATTAGATCTAATCATGGCATATTTTGCATACATCTCATGTATCAAATCATGCATATTTTTCAGATCTAAATTATCTCATAATAATCTAAAAAATTAGATTTAAATTGATCTAATCAAAATAAATTCTAATCTAGACAATTATGTAGAACTATTCTACAACTAGTCTAGACATGCATCAATCATATCTCATATGATATTTAAAATTAAATAATTTTTATTTATTTTTTTTAGATGTTATTATAACACTTATAATATCAAAAAATAGTAAATAAAAGATCTAAAATATGATTTAATCAAGATTAAATTCAAAAACATGCAAGACTATTCTATAGAACTATTCTATTTTAGAACTAGTCATGCATATTCTTCTAATCTTAGATCCAAATCATTTAATTTTAATTTTTTCTGATTTCAGATCTGATCACATCTCATGTGACATCTAAAATCACTTTATTTTCTAATTAAAATAAATTTAAAATTAGATCTAAACAATTTAGAACCTTGGCTCTGATACCAGTTGAAGGGAAAATCCTGATTTTCCCGGATCCAGGTTCGTTCAGATCTGATCAGATCAAGAGATATATTTCAAAAATTTTTCTCTTGATCCCAATCAGATCTTGATATTTTCAGATCTGATTCTTATTATTTTAATAAATAAAATAAAATTAAGATAAATTAAATCAAATTTAATTTACCTTGATTTGGGTAATCCTATTACCCTGTTGATGATCCTGATTGCAGCGGAAGGTTCTGGATCTAGCCACGCAAGCGCCTGGCCTCTACCGGTATCCACTCGGGTTGGATCTGGAGATCCTCTTCTTCTCTATCACATCTCCAAAAATTAGATCTGGATCTGATCTGGAGGATCTTCAAAACTCCTTTTGAAGATCAGCAGTCGTCCTTTGCAGCAGTGCAGCCTTCTTGCTTTTTGATCGCCTTTCTTTGATCTGGAATCGCACCAACCAAAATCCAAAACTCCTTTTGGACGTGGAGAGGAGAAGGGGAGAAGTTTGGCATGGAGGAAGAGGAGAGAGGCAGCCTTGGGGCATGGGAAATCTCTGATTTTTTCAATTGGGTTGGGCGCAGGGTCTTATTTATAGACCTCTTGTGATCCAACTCCTCTTCTTCTCAACCAATCACAACCCTTTGTGAAATCAGATCTAAATCTGATTGGTTGGAATAGAGTCCCCTGGATTCCTCCTTAGAGGGTGCCTAAGACCAGTCAAACTGGATTCTTAGGTAGAACTCTAATTGGAATCCAAAAAGGGAGGTGGAGTCCTTGTCCAACAAGGACTCCTAGGCGCCTCCAACTTGGGCACACGCCTAGGGTGGCGTGCGCCCTCCTCCTTGCCAGGTTCTGGCAGGGGGACAGGCCCCCACCAGCTCTCCAATAGGTGCATGACACGTGGACAAAAGTCAAAGTGTCAATGGTCAACATTTGACCAGTCAAAGGTAGACTTTTGACCAAAGTCAAAGAACAAGAAATGGCAGGTGACCAAAAATGGCAGGTAATGTCTTACAAAATAAGACAACCTTTTCTGACTTGGACAACCTCCAGTCAGACCATATGAAGGCCTCTGATTGAGCACAAACTCCTTTGGCTCAGTCAGGACAACTTATTTATGATAGTAAAAGAAGAACGTTAGGTTCAATCGAGTGCTAGCACGATTTTCTTGAACCTAATTGAATCTCATTCAGATCAATTGAACTAGATCAGTTCAATTGATGATCACCAGATTCAAACCCTTGTTTGTGTGACCCAGTTAGGTTCAGTTCTGTATGGTAATGGGATATGTCATGATCTCTATCATCGACATCATCGAAACTCCTTTCGATGGATCAGAACTCTTCTGATTCGAACAGCTAGAATGATCGATCATCTAAATCATTCTAATTGCTCCCAAAATCCACCAGTGACACCTAGCAGTATATGGTGGCAACCCATCAGAGCTGAATGCGAACCTCTTGGTGCAGCTACCTGTGTGATTAAGTTCTTCTATCTTGAGCCCCGATCAGATTAGGGTTAAGGTGAACTCGTCAAACCCTAGTCTCTGTCATATGATGTAATCATTCGATTCGAGTCCAATGTGAAAATCTAAATAGAAACTCTTTCTATTATTTCACTCTGCCATGGCCATGGGGCTTCTGGACTTGATTCTCATGATCATCATAGGGCTGCTCCTCTACCACCGAGGTAGATAGATTCCATCTTGATGCAATCCAGTTCCTACAATGAACATGCTATAGCCAACATACACCTCAGGGTTCCATATGGCTAGGAGATCGAGTAATGGTGTAGTCAAACTATAACACCCTCAAGGTGAACTGCCGATGCATCTCAGGTCAAAGAACCAGACACACTACTGCAGCATCGAGTCAGTCATTGACGAGAAGGTAGACTCCCTAATGACTACTCGAGGTGGTCACGCTCAGTGCCCTCGTTCTCTAACGAGTACCTGTACTCTCGCTTCGGTGTCTCCACACCGTAGACTCAAGACTCATCTACTAAAGAGAAGCGATCGTACACCAACCTTCTGGATCAATCACCATCCTCGTGATGATCCTATGGTCGGAAGCTGTTTATGAGTTAATAATGATTATTCATGTCTTAAATTTTCAACTCTTGAAAATATGAATTATCATTACCATTAACTCAAAGGATGTATCACAGACACTAAATACACATGTGTGATAGAAAATAACCCATTTTATTGATTATAGTCAAAATTACAATTTTGCCCCTAGAAGTGTATTACAAGTGTCAGCCAATTCTGGCTTCTAGGGCACAT
Organism: Cocos nucifera; assembly: GCA_006176705.1. Classification (NCBI taxonomy): domain Eukaryota; kingdom Viridiplantae; phylum Streptophyta; class Magnoliopsida; order Arecales; family Arecaceae; genus Cocos; species Cocos nucifera. The sequence continues at coordinate 45,062 of QRFJ01004852.1, forward strand.
ATATCTAACATATAAATCTAAGTTTCATCTTCTCAAGGTGTGCTTTGATCTTCTATTGGCCTAAAGGCTTCGTCAGTAGATCTATCATGTTGCCCACAGAGTCGACTCTCTTAACCTCAACGTAACCTTTCTTGAGGTAATCATGGATGAGATGAAATCCCCACTTAATGTGCTTTGATTTCTGATGAGACCTTGGCTCCTTAGCCAAAGCTATGGCACCATTATTATCGCAGTATAGAGGGACGACATTCGATGGCATCATTTCAAGTTCTATGGCAAACTTCTTGTCAATGCCTTCTTTACAGCTTTTGATGTAGTGATGTACTCTACTTCCATGATGGAATCCACTATTACAATCTGCTTGAAACTCTTCTAGCTGACAGTACTACCATTGCACACAAATAGACTATCAGATGTCAGCTTTCGATCATCTATATCAGATATAAAGTTTGAGTCTGTATAACCCTGGATCTGGAGTTCTCCATTACCAAAGATCAAGAACATATCCTTAATCCTTCTCAAGTACTTAAGGATACACTTCATAGAAGTCCAGTACTCTTCACCTAGATTTGACTAATACCTACTTATGAAACTCACAGTATGGGCTATATCAGGTCGTGTATATAGCATGGCATACATGAGGCTCTCTATTGCAGAAGCATAAGGGATCTTGCTCATGCATTCAATCACCTTAGGTATGCTAAGACACATCTTTTTGGAGAGATGAATACTATGTCTGAAGGATACCAATCCCCTCTTCGAGTTTTTCATGCTAAATCTCTTCAGTACCTCCTCTATGTACATCTTCTATGAGAGATCCAGCATCCTATTGAAGGAAAATCCTAATTTTTTGGATCAAGTTCGTTCAGATCTGATCGGATCAAGAGATATATTTCAAAATTTTTTCTCTTTGATCTAGATTAGATCTGAGATATTTTAGATCTAATTCTTATTATTTTAATAATTAAAATAAAATTAGATAAATTAAATCAAATTTAATTTACCTTGAAGTGGATAATCCAAATTATCCATTGATGATCCTGTAAGCAATAGAAGGTTCTGGATCTAGCCACGCAAGTGCCTGGCCTCTATTGGTATCCACTCGAGTTGGATCTGAAGATCCTCTTCTTTTCTATCATGTCTTCAAAAATTAGATCTGAATCTGATCTGGAGGATCTTCAAAATACCTTTCGAAGATCAGCAGTCATCCTTTGCAGCAGCACAGCCTTCTAGCTTTCAATCGCCTTTCTCTCATCTAGATTGCACCAACCAAGAATCCAAACCTCTTTGGACATGGAGAGGAGAGGGAGAAGGTGCTTTGGCATGGAGGAGGAGAGGAGAAGCAGCCTTGGGGCATGGAGAATTGTGATGATCTTTGAGTTGGGTGCAGGGTCTTATTTATAGACTGTCTGTGATCCAACTCCTCTTCTTCCCAACCAATTACAACTCTTTATGAAATTAGATCTAAATCTGATTGGTGGAAATAGAGTCCCCTGAATTCCCCCTTAGATGGCACCTAAGACCAGTCAAAGTTGGTTCTTAGGAACTATAATCGAAATCCAAAAAGAAGATGGAGTCCCTATCCAACAGGGACTCCTGGGCGCCTCCAGCTTGGGCACACGCCACGGGTGGCATGCGCCCTCCTCCTTGCCAAGTTCTGGCAAGGGGACAAGCCCCCACCAGCCCTCCAATAGGTGCATGACACATGGACAAAAGTCAAAGTATCAATGGTCAACATTTGACCAGTCAAAGGTCAACTTTTGACCAAAGTCAAAGGATGAAAAATGGTAGGTGACCAAAAATGGCAGGTAATGTCTTACAAAATAAGACAACCTTTTCTGACTTGGACAAGCTCTAATCAGACAAAGTGAAGGCCTCTAAATGAGCACAAACTCCTTTGACTCAGTCAGGACAACTATTTATGATAGTAAAAGAAGAACGTTAGGTTCAATCGAGTGCTAGCACGATTTTCTTGAACCTAATTGAATCTCATTCAGATCAATTGAACTGGATCAGTTCAATTGATGATCACCAGATTCAAACCCTTGTTTGTGCGACCCAGTTAGATTCAGTTCTATATGGTAATGGAATATGTCATGATCTCTATCATCGACATCATTGAAACTCTTTTTTGATGGATCAGAACTCTTCTGATTCGAACGACTAGAATGATCGATCATCTAAATCATTCTAATCGCTCCCAAAATCCATCAGTGACACCTAGTAGTATATGGTGGCAACCCATCAGAGCTAAATGCGAACCTCTTGGTGTAGCTACCTATGTGATTAAGTTCTTCTATCTTGAGCCCTGATCAGCTTAGGGTTAAGGTGAACTCGTCAAACCCTAGTCTCTATCATATGATGTAATCATTCGATTTCAAGTCCAATGTGAAAACCTAAATAGAAACTCTTTCTATTATTTCACTCTACCATGTCCATGGGCTTCAGGACTTGATTCTCATGATCGTCATAGGGCTGCTCCTCTACCACCGAGGTAGATAGATTCCATCTTGATGCTATCCAGTTCCTACAATGAACATGCTATAGCCAATATACACCTCAGAGTTTTGAATGGCTAGGAGACTGAGTAATGGTGTAGTCAAACTATAACACCCTCAAGGTGAACTATCGATACATCTCAGGTCAAAGAACCAGACACACTACTGCAGCATCGAGTCAGTCATTGACGAGAAGGTAGACTCCCTAATGACTACTCGAGATGGTCACGCTCAGTGCCCTCATTCTCTAACGAGTACCTATACTCTCGCTCCAGTGTCTCCACACCATAGACTCAAGACTCATCTACTAAAGAGAAGTGATTGTACACCAACCTTTCAAATCAATCACCATCCTCATGATGATCCTATGGTCGGGAGCATTTTATTTGTTAATAATGATTATTCATGTCTTAAATTTTCAACTCTTGAAAATATGAATTATCATTACCATTAACTCAAATGATGTATCATAGACACTAAATACACATATGTGATAGAAAATAACCAATTTTATTGATATTAGTCAAAATTATAATTTTGCCCCTAGAAGTGTATTACAAGTGTCAGCCAATTCTGGCTTCTAGGGCACATATATCTAACACCTATTCGGTCCATCCCTATAGACCTTAATTTTCAGAATAAAGAATGCCTTTCCTAAGTCTTTTATAGAGAACTCTTTTAATAACCACATTTTGACCGTAGTCAATATAAAAATATCATTTTCAGTACGAAGGATGTCATCTACTTACAATATGAGAAAGATAATAGCACTTTCACTGATCTTTTTAAATACATAGGGCTCTTCCTCATTTTTTATGAATCCAAATGATTTGATCACATCATTATAATGAGCATTCTAGCTCCGAGATACTTGCTTAAGTCTATAAATGGACCTTTGCAGCTTATAGACCTTATGATCAGCATCACTAGATGTGAAACCTAGCAGTTATTCTATATAGATATCTCCCTCAAAATATCCATTTAGGAATATCATTTTCACATCCATCTGCCATATTTCATAATCAAAATATGCTGCAATAGCAAGCAGTATGCGGATGAATTTAAGCATGGCTACTGACGAGAAGATATCGTGATAGCCAATGCCTTCATGCTAACTTGGATGCAGAAGAAATCGTTAAGTTAGATTCAATCACAAGCATACCTCCAGAAGGACCTACCTCCTTTTTGTTCCTCAAGATAGTCAGGTATAAAGGATAGTTCCACTTCCAATGACCATCAGAATTATAATAGAAACACTTTTCTTTATCGATAGCCTTCTTCTTTGGCTCTTCCTTCTTGTTCTTTTTTCCACTTTCTATCTTCTGCTTCTTCACAGACTTCTTCTTCTTTCTAAAAGATTTTTTTCTAAAGAATGTCTGCTCCACAGTAAAAACTGAGCTCTTTGAACCTTTCATGAAGAGCTCAGCAGTAACTAGCATGTTCATAAGTTCAGCCAAAGTATTTTATAATTTATACATATGGTAGTTCATGATAAACCAAATTGTTAGCAACACGATAGATCTTCATGATAACCTTTCATGAAGAGCCCTTTGACTCAAATTGTTAGCCACCTCTAATCAAAACTGGATCAACATAAATGGCCAGGTAAGTGAGACCGGTGGAAGGGATATGCTATTAACTCGATAAGAATGCATTCAAGTCGAGTAGCTTTCAATTAAAAATCAATCAATCGTATCTATCAGACTTACCTTGGATACCAAATTATCGAATCAAAATCAATCAGATTAGGTTGCAATCTAGCCTCGAACTATGGAGCCAAATCAAGTCTTGACTTGATTGAGTCACATCTCAATGTGATTCGATCTTGACCTAGACTTAATTCTATTTGGCTAGTCAAATCTAAGCTTTCTTTGATCCCACCTAACCAACTCTTGATTTGGATTGATTAACTACTAGACCTAATTGAGCTATCCAAGCCCGAACCCAAATTTATGAAGGTATCTTAGATCTTAAAATTCATAATTTTAGACCTAATTATTTTATAATCTTAATTCTTAATTAAGTTTGGGTTCATCACCAGAATCATGCAAAAATCCTAGGATTTCAAGATCTAAGATTTTGAGAAAAGTAAATTTTTGATTTCTAATTAAGGATGAATGTGCAACATCCCTACACGCTATAAGAGCACCCCATCAAATGAGAGGAGAGAGCTTTTAAACCCTACTTTGCTCTTATGACCGAACGGCCAAGGGGAACATCTTAGTTAGAAATAATTACTATACTACAAAATAATAAATCTACAATGCACGTTCTATATTAATCTCATGTATCAATCATTAAATCCTAAATGCATGCTTTCAGATATGATACATCACATATAATATCTAAAAAATAAATTTTATATTGATCATATCAAAATAAAACCTATTCTAGATAAATCATAGAACTATTCTACAACTAGTCTAGGCATGCTTCATTCATATCTCATAAAAAAATTAGAAATTTTATTTTCTATTTTCAGATCTGATTATAATATTTATAACATCAAAAAATAGAAGTATAAAGATCTAAAAAAAATTTAACTATACATAGAATAATTCTAAATCTAGTCTAGATATGCATCTCATGCAAGATTGATATGAATCTAAAACTTTTAATCTTTTTGATTTTAGATCTGATCACATCTAATGTGACATCTAAAATTTTTAATATCAAATCATAAATCATAATAAAAATTAGATCTAAAATAGATCTGAAGAACTGCTAATGTAGCTCTGATATCAGTTGAAGGAAAAACTACTTTTTCCTACCATAAGATCAGTATGATCTGACCAGATCTATAGAAAATATTTTAAATTTTTTTTTTATAAAATTTAATCAAATCAGAGAGTTCTTCGATCTAATTTTAATGATCTAATATTAAATCTAAAATTAAGAATTAAATTAGATATAAACTTTATACCTGATTGGATAATCTAATTATCCTGCTGATGATTTGTGGAAGCTCAGGATTTTGGATTGAGCCACACATGTGCCTGCCCTCTGCCATAGTCTACTTGGGTTGGATTTGGAGGTGCTCTCCTTCTAAATCTGATTGCCAAAAATTAGATCTAAATTTCTATGGCAATGTAAAGCCTTCAAATCAACTGATGAAGGTAGTGTGCTCGTCTTACGAATGTCGTCTCTTTCCTTGAAACCTTCGTGCCAATTTCTATGGACCTTCTCTTAAAACCTTGGCCCAAACTTTGGGCATGGAGAAGAAGAAGAGGAGGGGCAAGGAGAAAGAGGGGACGGCTGCCTATGGGGGCTTGGGGTGTGGAGCATAAAGCATGAGAAACCCTAGGGCGCAAGGTCTCTTAAATAGAGCCCTGCGCCACCTCAGTGTTCCAATCAATCAAGCAACCAATTGCTTGATTTATTTTTGATTTCTTGACAAATTTTTATGCCAACTCACATCAAAATTACCACCCCAAATATTCCATATAATGTCGTACAAAATAGATAGGAAGAAGGAAAGGAAGTTTGGTGCGCGATGGACTCTTCCTTCTCTCTTAGAGTTTGATCTCTATCAAACCTCTTTGACTGGTCAAATCCAAAATTTGACCAAGTCAAAACCTATCTACTTTGGGCACATGCCTAGGGGGATGTGTGCCCTATTCATGCCATACCAAAAAGTGGGGGTGTGCACCCCTAGAAAATCTCCATGGGGCATGCACCCCTGATCCCTTCTTTCTTGCAATAGGGTCAACCTTTGACCTTGGTGTGCAACAAAAAACATAGGTGACAAAAAATGATAGGTGATCAGAAATGATAGGTATTGTTCTAAAATCATCTGATGAATTTAGACAATCCTATTCTGATCTGAACAAGTTTCAGTCAAGGTTTTGATTAAGCGAACTAGAAAGACTACGAAAGGAGAATGCTAAGTTCAATCATGTGCTAGCATGATTTTCTTGAACCTAATTGGATCTAATCCAAATCAATTGAACTGACTCAATCCAATTGATCACAACTAGACTCAAACCCTTATATGTGTAACATAGTTAGGTTCAATTTCGTATGGTAATGAGATATGTCATGATCTCTATCATTGACATCACCGAAACACTTTTCGATGGATCAAAACTTTTTTAATTCATACAATTGGAGTGATTGATCATCAAGACCATTCTAATTGCTCCTACAATTCATCAATGACACCTAGCAGTATATGGTGGTAATCCATCAGAACTGAAATCGAACCTCTTGGTGCAGCTATCAATGTGAATCGATTCTACTATCATGAGTCCCAATAGGATTAGAGTTTAAGGTAAACTCGTCAAAATCCAACATCCATCATATGAATGAATCATTCGATTTGAGTCTTGTGTGAAATCCTACTAGAAAATTCTTTTCTATTATATCATACTGCCATGGCCATGGGCTTAAGAACTCGATCTCATGATCATCATAGGACTACTCCACTATCAAGGTTGATAGATCTCGTCTTGGTGCAATCTAGTTCCTATAATGAATATGCTATAGCCAACATATATCTTAGGGTTCTAAATGGCTACGAGACCGAGTTATGGTGCAGTCAAACTATAACACACTCAAGGTGAACTACCGATGCTTCTTAGTCAAAGAACTTGATACACAACTACAACATCGTGTCCATCATCGATAAGAAGGTAGACTTCCTTATGACTGCTCGATGTAGTCATACTCAGTACCCTCATTCTCTAACAAGTATCTATACTTTCACTCTAGTATCTCCACACCGTAGATATAAGATTCATCTATCCTAAGAAAATGATCGTACACCAACCTTCTAGATCGATCACCATTCTCGTGATGATCCTACGGTCGAGAGCAGTTTATGAGTTAATTATGAAAATTCATGTCTTAAATTTTCAACTCTTGAAAATATGAATTGTTATTACTATTAACTTAAAGAATGTATCATGGATATTTTTAAATACACATTGTAATAGAAAATAATTTTTTTATTAATTTATAGTTAAAATTATAAAATTATTCTTAGAAGTGTATTACAAGTGTCAGCCAATCTGGCTTCTAGGGCACACATCTAACAAGAGGGATATTGATACCCATATTCTATCAAAGCAAATCTTGATAGCAAAAAGGCTCCAGAGTTGGTCACGTTTAGTGCAAATGTATCCCTATATCTTATCTATATGCCATACCAGTGTCTCCATAATTCTTGGTTAAGAGGATAATCAATCCATATGGCACATAATGATCTACACTCAATAAATATTGTCGTCCTTAGTAACAACATATTATTTGGTCGCGAACAGGTGTAAGGACTAAATAACAATAGTCCTAAGGACTTCACCACAACACAAGAGTTCATTAGAAGATAGAAAAATTTATGATGAAAAATACCAAATTAAATTTTATTTATTAATAATTCATATACAATTATAATAGACAGCTCAATCATCAATAGACTGATAATTAGCTTTGGGACACTATTTCCAATAATCTTCCACTTGGTTTAATGCCAATCGGTGCTGTATCTAATACCCATCTTTGACTTGAAGTTGTCGAACTCCTTCACCATAATGGCTTTAGTGAATGGGTCAATCAGATTCTTCTTTCCATTGATCTTCTAAAGGTCAATATCACCTTGATCCACGATCTTTCAGATAAAATGATAGCGGCGCAGAATATGCTTCGTCCACTAGTATGCCTTTGGTTCCTTCACCTGAGCAATGGCTCCAGAATTATCACAGTAGAGCAAAACTAGACCATTAAGGGAGGATGCTACTCCGAGCTCAATGATGAACTTCTTCAGTCACACCACTTCTTTGACAGCATCTGATGCAGCGACATACTCCACCTTGCAAACTGAGTCGGCCATGATTTACTGCTTAAAACATTTTCAACAAATAGCCCCACCATTAAGGATAAATACATACCCCGATACACTTTTATTATCATCATGGTTAGATTGAAAACTGAAATCTATAAACCCATAAGGCACATGTCCGACTCAACATAAATAAGCCACTGATCCTTGGTATTTCTCAAATACTTTAGGATGGTTTTAACAACCTTCCACTAGTTCTTTTCTAGATCAGATTGGTATCTACTCACTACCCCTAGTGAGTATGCCACATTTGATCTCTTACATATCATAGCATACATAATAGAACCTACTGTCGAAGCATATGAAATTCTACTCATACGCTTTCACTCTTGAGATGTTGTCGGACAATCCCACTTCGAGAGAGAAATTTCATGGCCTATTGGTAGATAGCTCTTCTTAAAATTCTCCATGCTGAACCTCTTCAGTATAGTATCAATATACGTGGACTGGGATAACCCGAGCGATCTTTTAAATCTATCTCTATAGATCTTCATCCCAGGATGTAGGAAGCTTCTTTCAGATCCTTCATAGAGAACTATGACGACAGCCAAATCTTTATTTCTTATAATGTAGGGACATTATTCTCGATTAAGAGAATATCATCCACATATAATATCAAAAATACTACTACTGGACCATTAGCCCACTTGTATATGCAGGGCTCTTCTCCATTCTTAATGAAGCCAAACATCTTAATCATTCTATCAAAATGTATGTTCAAACTTTGAGATGCCTGCTTCAGTCCATAAATGGATCTTTGAAGCTTGCACACCTTAGACTCATCTATGAATATAAATCCTTTAGATTGTATCATATATACCTCTTCATCTAGCTCTCCATTCAGGAAAGCTATCTTCACATCCACCTGCCAAATCTCATAGTCCCGATGGGCAGCTATTGCAAGCATGATCTAAATGAATTTAAGCATTGCCACAAAAGAAAATATTTCGTCAAAGTCTATACCATAACTTTGACAATATCTCTTAGCAATCAGATGGGCTTTATAGATCTCCACCTTTCCATCTACACCCTTTTTCCTCTTGAAGACCCACTTACACGCTATAGATTTTACCCCTTTGGATGGGTCAACCAATGTCCATACATCATTAACCTTCATAGACTCTATTTTGGATTTTATGATCTCAAGTCATTTCTTGGAGTCAGATCTCAGTATTGCATCCATGTAAATGATCGGATCCTCATCGTTCTCATCGAGTTTGATAGGATCACCATCCCGGATCAAGAAACCATAGATCTATCCAGCTGACGTGGTACTCTACCAGACCACCTTAAGGATGCAGATTCATTGGGTTCGCATTTGATCTAATCAAGTTCGATTTAGGTTCAGTTACTTGTGTCAATTTTTTTACCTACTAGACTTTCTCAAGTTCAATCTTAGAGACATTAATTCCTTCACCAAGAAACTTTTTTTCTAAAAAGATAGCCTTAAGACTGATAAATACTTTTGGTTCATCAGCAAGATAGAAGTAATCTCCTTTGGTCTCTTCTGGGTATCCTATAAAATTATACTTGTCAGATCTAGGTCCAAGCTTGTCCGTTACCACATATTTGACATAAGACAGACACCTCTAAACCCTAAGGTGTGAGAATACTGGCTTACACCCTATCCACATCTCATATGGTATTTTAAAAATAGACTTACTCGAAATCCTATTCAAAATGTAACAAGTGACTCGAGCACATATCCCCATAAGGAGATGGGCAGACCAGCAAACCTCTAAAGGAAAATCTAATTTTTTGTCGTAGGATCATCCAGATCTGATCAAACCTGAGATGGATTTTTCTATAAAAATTTTTATGATTCAATCAGATCTAAGAGTTCTCAAATCTAATTATAGTGATTTAATATTAAAAATTAAAAATTAAATTAAATTAGATTTAATTTTAAGTATCTTGTTGGGTAATCTGATTATCTTGCGATGATCCTGTTGGTTCTTAAGGTTCCAAAATAAGCCACGCAAGCACCTAGCCTCTACCGATATCCATTTAAGCTGGATCTGAATGTCTTCTCCTCATGAATCTCTTCTTCAAAAATTAGATCTAAATCCGATCGGTAGATCCTTCAAAACTATTTTTGAAGGCAACCCATCTGTCACATGAACATCATCGTGTAGATCCTGAATCTTGTGCCAAAAACCTTGGACCTTCCACTCAGATTTATGCCTAACATTTTAGGCATGTAGAAGAGAGGGAGAGAGAGGATAGAGGGGGTGTGGGATATGATATGGGTGATAGCACCTCTGCATGGAAAATAAAATCATGTGATACATCTCTTTAGCATGAGAAACCTTTAAAAACCAATGCCATATAGAGTCCCACTTTGACTAAATAACATACTTATTTGATCATTGGGACACTAAGACATATTCTCCATGTGAAAACCTAGATCTCATTTGGTTTTATTGCCAAAAATGATTCAAAAAGTGGGCGACATGAGTAGATAAGGAAGAGTCCATTACGCCTAGGACTCTTCTCTCAAGAGTTTAATTCAAATCAAACTCTATCAAAAACCCAGCCAAACCACTATCATAAATCATGAAATTTGGAACAACCATAGCATGACTCGAGCCCTATCATATATCCAAAAATTAAATCAAAAAGATTTTTAGAGATTTCTCTAGAAGCATCTGATTAGATGACCCTCAATTCTCTCAATTGGATCAACTTTTGATCCTAGTCCAATTGCACTAGGAAAGGATTTAATTTCTACAATTAATCTAATCTGGACTTATTCTAGTTAGATGAAAATAAACCCATTCAAGATATAGAAATTAGTCAAATTAGATTTGACTCATTTGTGATGAATCAGAAAGATTTTAGAAGGAGAAAGCCAGTTTCAATCGTATGCTAGCACGATTACCTTGAACCTGATTGGATCTAATCCAAATCAATCAAACTGGGATAGCTCAATTGATAACATCCAAATCTAAATCCTTATTTGTATGATCTAGTTAGATTTAGTTTCATATGATAATAAGACATGTTGCGATCTCTATCATCGACATCATCAATAAATCTTTCGATAGACAAGAACTCTTTTGATTCATACAATTAGAATGATTGATCATCAAGATCATTCTAATTACTCTTAAAATCCACTAGTGACACCTAGTAGTATATGATGGCAATCCATCAAAATTGAAAGTGAACCTCTCGGTACAGCTATCCATGTGATTGGGTTCTTCTATCTTGAGCCCTAATAGGATTAGGGTTAAGGTATACTCGTCAAACCCAACATCCATCATATGAATTAATCATTTAATTCGAGTCCAATGTGAAATCCTAATAGAAACTCTCTCTATTATCTTCACTCTACCATGGCCATGGGCTTAAGGACTCAATCTCATGATTATCATATAGCTACTCATCTATCGAGGTAGATAGATTTTCTATTGGTGCAATCCAATTTCTATAATGAACATGCTATAGCGAACATACACCTCAGGATTTTCAATGATTAGGAGATCGAGTGATGATGTAGTCAAACTATAAAACTCTCAAGGTGAACTATCAATGCACCTCATTCAAAGAATCAGACACACCACTACAGCATCGAGCCGATCATCGATGAGAAGATAGACTTTTTTATGACTGCTCGAGGTGGTCACGCTTAGTGCCCTCATTCTCTAATCAGTATCTATATTCTTGCTTCGATGTCTCCACCCCATAGACTCAAGATATATCTATCCTAAGAAAGTGATCGTACACCAACCTTCTGGATCGATCACCATCCTTGTGATGATCCTACGGTCGGGAGCAGTTTATGAGTTAATTATGAAAATTCATGTCTTAAAGTTTCAACTCTTGAAAATATGAATTATCATTACCATTAACTCAAAAAATGTATCATAGATACTTTAAATACATACTATGATAGAAAATAACTCTTTTATTAGTTTATAGTCAAAATTATAAAATTGCCCTTAGAAGTGTATTACAAGTGTTTAGCCAATCTGGCTTCTCGGGCACACATCTAATAAACTCCTACATAACCTAAAGTCAATTAGCTATAAATCTAATTCCCATCTTCTCAAGATGGGTTTCGATCTTCTGCTAGCTCAATGACTTTGTCAGCAGATCAGCCGCATTATCTATAGTATTGACTCTCTTGACCTTGATGTATCCCTTCTCGAGGTAATCACGGATGAGGTGGTATCGCCACTCAATGTGCTTAAATTTTTGATAAGATCTCAGCTCCTTAGCTAGGGCTATGGCACCATTGTTATCGCAATACAGAGGGACGACAGTTGATGACAACACTCCAAGCTCTGCGATGAATTTTTATACCAGAATGCCTCCTTTGCATCCTCCGATGTAGCGATATACTCTATTTCTATGGTGGAGTCTGCTATCATAGTCTGCTTGAAACTCTTCCAACTAATAGCTCCACCATTATAAATAAACAAACTTTCAGATGTTGACTTTCGATCATCTATGTCGAACATAAAATCTAAGTCTGTATACCCCTAGACCTGGAGTCCTCCATTACCAAAAACTAGAAACATATCCTTAGTCCTTCTCTAGTACTTAAGGATACATTTCATAGAAGTTCAGTGCTTTTCGCTTGGATTCGATGGATATCTACTCGTGACACTCACAGCATGGGCAATATCTGATCATGTACATAGCATGGCATACATGAGGCTCTCTATTACCGAAGCATAAGGGATCTTGCTCATGCATTCAATCTCCTCAGGTGTGCTAGGGCACATCTTCTTAGAGAGATGAATGCCATGTCTAAAGGATACTAAACCTCTCTTGGAGTTTTCCATGCTGAACCTCTTCAGCACCTCCTCTATGTATATTTTCTATGAGAGAACCATCATCCTATTCGGTCTATCCCTATTGATCTTAATTCCAAGAATAAAGGATGTCTCTTCTAGATCTTTCATAGAGAACTCCTTAGACAACCATATTTTGACTATAGTCAACATGAAAATATCATTCTCAATTAGAAAGATATCATCCACGTACAGTACGAGAAAGACAACAATGCTCTCACTAACCTTTTTGAAAATATAGGGCTCCTCCACATTTTTGATGAATCCAAATGATTTGATTTCATCATTAAAATGAGCATTCCAGCTTGGAGATGCTTGTTTAATCCATATATGGACCTTTATAGCTTACATACCTTGTGAACATCATCACTGGATGTGAAACCTAGCGGTTGTTCCATATAGGTATCTTCCTCAAGATATCCATTTAAGAATGTTATTTTCACGTCCATCTACCATATTTCATAATCAAAATAGGCTGCAACAATAAGCAAAGTATGGATAGACTTGAGCATGGCTACTGACAAAAAGATATCCTGATAGTCAATGCCTTCGCGCTAACTATACCCTTTCGCTACAAACCTTGGTTTGAATATCTCTACATTTCCATCGGCACCTATCTTTCTCTTGAAGATTCATTTACACCTAATAGGTACTATACCTTTAGGTGGATCTACCTAGGTCCAAACATGGTTCGAATAAGTTGAGTCAATCTCTGACTTCATTGCTTCCAACCATTTCTCAGAGTCGATATCTAATATCGCCTCATCATAGGTTTTGGGATCATTACCATGAACTATATTTCTTATGAGGAACATTTTCTCTACGTCTTTTGAGATAGTACCTAAGTACCTTTCAGGAAGACAAAAAATTCTACTTGATCTATGAGGTGGAGGAGGTAGTGTCTAGGTTGGCTCAATCTAATTGGATTTCATAGGTTCCTTAGCTCGTGGCTCTTGAAAGACTTTCTCCTCGAGCCTAATCTGCCTTCCAATGCCACCATCTTGAATAAACTATTTTTTAAGGAAGATGACGTGTCGACTCACAATCACATTATGATCTTCTCCGAGATAGAAATAATATTTTAACAACTCTTTAGGATATCTAATAAATTGAGCTCTAAAGGATCTAGACTCTAATTTGTCTGTCTGTTGTCTCTTGACATGGACCGAACAACCCCAAATTCTGAGATGACTTAGACTTGATTTCTTATCATGCCATATCTCATACAGTGTGGTAGGAACGATTTTAGAGAAAATCCTATTCAATAAATATATAGCAATCATAAGACTATATCTCCAAAAAAACTCAGAAAGGTTCGTGAAACTCATCATGGATCGGATCATATTTAATAGAGTCCAGTTTTTCTATTCTAAAATTTTGTTGAGTTGAGGCATTTCAGGTGGAGTCCATTGAGAGACTATGCCATTGTCCTTAAGATAGTCTAGGAATTTCTGACTAAGATATTCATCTCCTCGATTTGATCGAAGAATCTTAATGGATTTTTTTATTTATTTTTCTACTTCAAGCCTAAATTTCTTGAACTTTTCAAAAGCTTCAAACTTATGTCGCATCAAATATACATACCCATACCAAGATAGAGCGTTGGTAAAGATAATGAAGTAGACATAATTGTTCCTAGCCAGCACATCAAATGGGCCGCACACATCTGTGTACCCGGGCGAGTAGGTTTGTGGCTCTTTTCCCATATCCTACAAAAGAAAGCTTGGTTATTTTGCCATGAAGGCATAATTTACAAATTGAATATGACTCGAAAGTCAATAGACTCAATAGCCTGGATTTCTCCAATTTGTTAATCCTGTCTTCAACTAAATCACCTAGCCTAAGGTGCCAAAGACATCTATCACTTAGACTATCCTTTGGTCACTTTGATCCTATGGCATTCACGTTTTGCTCAATATTAAAAATAGAAACATCAATATATAACTGATAGAGATCATTTATAAGAAAACCACTTATAATTTTATTTCTTTCAAAAAAAATGTTACAATGGTCCTTATGAAAACTAATTACATAGCCTTCTTATGCTAAACATGAAACAAAAATCAAATTCCTACTAACTGTAGGCCTATAAAAATAATCTATAAGAACTAGATCTAATCCTGATGGTAATTGAAGAGGATAGGTTTCCACGGCCACAGCAATAACTCTTGCTCCATTTTCGACTCATAGGATCATCTCACCATCCCTCAACCTCCTGCTATCCTCAAGATCCTGCATAAAAGTGCACAAGTGAGCACTAGAACCAGAGTCAAGCATCTAACTAGATGTAGAAAAAATCGTAAGGTTAGATTCTATAACATGCATACCTCCAAAAGGATCTACCTCCTTCTTATTCTTCAGGCTGGTCAGGTAAAGAGGGCAATTCTGCTTCTAGTGATCATCTATATTGCAATGAAAATATTTTTTTTTATCAGCAACCTTCTTCAGCTCTGCCTTCTTCTTCTTCCCACCTTCTACCTTCTGCTTTCTCGTGGTCTTCCTCTTCTTCCCAAAAGACTTTCTTTTGGAAGAAGTCCGCTCCATAGCAAGCACTAAGTTCTTTGAATCTTTTATAGAGAGCTCAGTAGTAACCAGCATATTCATAAATTCTGCCAAGGTATTTTAAAATTTATACATCTGGTAGTTCATGATGAACTGTCCATACACATCAATCAAAGACTGTAGAATTATATTAATCTGTAGGTCTCGATCTAACTTGATACCGAGCTTCTCAAGCTCTTCTAAGTCCTTGATCATCATCAGACAATGATCTTGGATAGACTGCCCATCATGCATCTGAGCCTTAAAAAGTCCCTTAGTGACTTGATATTTGGCTGTGTGACTCTGTTCACCAAACAACTGTTATAGGTAAGCCAATATTTGGCAGCTAGTCTTAATATCTTCATATTGGTACTGGAGCTCATCAGACATCGAGCCCAACATGTAAAACCTGGCTTTATTATCTTCATCCATCTATTTTTCTAGAGATGCTCTCTTATCAGTGAACGGACGTGCTGGTAAAGTGGGAGGATCCTATTCCAACACATGAGTCAACTTCTTAGAATCCAAAACTATTTTGAAGTTATGAAGCCAATTTTTGTAGTTGGGTTCGGTCAATCTATGGGTGTCCAGGATACGGGCTAGTGGATTGGATGCAGACATTTTTCTGTAGAAAGTCAAAATTTTTAGTTAGATTTTGTAATTAGACTTAACCAATTTATTTAGGAGTTTTATTTTTAATCAAATTAGTCTTTCACTATTTACTCAGATTCCTACACTACCTTAGCAGAGATGCAAAAAACTCTATGATTATTGATTTCTAGTAGATGGTGCGGTCCCACCAACTGGCTCACCACCTCACCTAACAATTATTGATGAAAGATCAACTGATAAGTCGACAACTCTTATCCAATGATTCTCTAATCATGGTGCATCCAAACCTGATCTCTAATTCATGAAGCTCACCATGCTCAGAATATTGCTCTACTTCTTAGTTAAGTCAGATCCACCATTTGCATGAATTAGATTTTTGATTGGATCTTTCACCATATCTAGAATATTAAGCCCAATCCATCCTCCAACCCATAGCATCCAATGCCTAATAGACATGGTTGCATCCTTTTAGTGCAACTGAACCATTGTACTAGCCAAGAACAATCAACCTTGAGAAGCGCCTGCACATCTACAATGGTGGAAGACCTTAGACTTAACATTTTCTTAGGAAGATTTAATAGGTCTCTTTAAACTTGACTTAGTTATAATAATTATGACTAACCTAGTGGCATGGGTTGGCTCGAATTGTTAGCCACCTCAAATCAGAACTGGGTTGACACAAATGGCCAAGTAAGTGAGACCAGTGGAAGGGATATGCCATTAATTCGATAAGAACGCATTCAGATCAAGTAGCTTTCAATTAAAAATCAGTCGATCATATCTGCCAGACTTACCTTAGATACCAAATTATCAAATCAGAATCAATCGGATAAGCCTACAATTCAGGCTCAAATCATAGAGCTAAATTAGGTCTTGACTTGATCAAGTCACATCTCAATGTGATTCAATTTTGACCCAGACATAATCCTATTAGGCTGATCAATTCTAAGCTTTCTTTGATCTCATCTAACTAACTCTTGATTCGATTTGATCAATTAGTAGACCTAATTGAGCTACCCAAGCTCGAACCCAATTTTATAAAGATGTCTTAGATCTGAAAATTCATAATTTTTAGATCTAATTAATTTTATAATCTTAATTCTTAATTTAGTTTTAAATTTATGAATAAAATATGTAATAAAATTTTAAGATTTTAGTATCTAGGGTTTTACAGAAAATAAGTTTTAATTTTTGATGAAGGACGAACGCGCAGCTCCCTTACACATCATAAGAACACCTCATCAAATGAAAGGAGAGGGCCTCTAAATCCTACTTTGTTCTTATGATCGGATGGTCAAAGGGAACGTCTTAATCAAAAATATATTTTCTAAAATAAAACTAGTTAGATCTAAATCATATATCATATATACAAAAGATCTAATCTATACATATCTTGCATACATCTCATGTATCATAACTCAATAAACCATGCATACTTTCAAATCTAAAATATCATATATTAAATCTAAAAATAGAATTTTAAATTTGATCACATTAAAAATAAAACTATTCAAGATATTTTATAGAACTATTCTATAACTAGTCTAAGCATGCATCTTTCATATCTCATATGAATAAATTAAAAATTAAAAATTATATTTTCTATTTTTTAAATCTGATTACAATAATTATAATATTAAAAAAATAAAAATAAAATAGATTTAAAATTATATTTAATCAAATTAATAATATGATCATATTAGACTACACATAGAACTATTCTATTCCTAGTCTAGTCATGCATCTCATACATTATAAATCTAAATCATATAATTTTTAATTTTTTTAATTTTAGATCTAATCATATCTGATATGATATTTGAAATCATTTAATATCAAATTATAAATAAAAATTAAATTAGATCTAAAAAAGATTTGAACAACTGCTAACCAGCTCCGATACTAGTTGAAGGAAAATTTAATTTTTCGCTGCAGGATCATCCAGATCTGATCTGATCTAAGATGGATTTCTCTACAAAAATTTCTATGATCTGATCAAATCTAAGAGTTTTCAAATTTGATCATAGTAATCTAATATTAAAAATTAAAAATTAAATTAAATTAGATTTAATTTTAAGTATCTTGTTAGGTAATCTGATTATCTTGCGATGATCCTGTTGGTTCCTGAGGTCCTAGAATGAGCCATGCATGTGCCTGACCTTTATCGATATCCATTCGAGTAGGATCTGAACATATTCTTCTCATGAATGTTTTTTTCAAAGATCAAATCTAAATCTATTCCGTAGATCCTTCAAAACTATTTCTGAAGGCAGTCCATCCGTCATACGAACACCATCGCATAGATCCTGAATCTTGTATCAAAAACCTTGAACCTTCAACTCAGATTTGTACCTAACATTTTAGACATATAGAAGAGAGGGAGAGAGAGGATAGAGAGGGCATGAGATATGATATGGGCGACAGCACCTCTGTGTGGAAAATAAAATCATGCAATACATCTCTTTGGCGTGAGAAAGGTTTAAAAACGAATGCCATATAGAGGCCCACTTTGACCAAATAACATACTTATTTAATCATTGGGACTCTAGGACTTATTCTCCACATGAAAGCCCAGATCTCATCTAGTTTTGTTGCTAAAAATAATTCAAAAAGTGGGTGACAAGAGTAGATAAGGGAGAGTCCATTGCGCCTAGGACTCTTCCCTCAAGAGTTTGATCCAAATCAAAATCTATCAGAAACCTAGTCAAACCACCACTGTAAATCCCAAAATTTGGCACAGTCATGGCATGACTCAAGCCCTATCACATATCCAATAATTAGATCAAAAAAATTTCTAGAGAATTTTATAGAAGCATCTGATCAGGTGACCCTTAATTCTCTTAATTGGATTAACTTTTGACCCTAGTCCAATTGCACTAGAAATGGATTTAATTTCTACAATTAATCTGATCTGAACTTATTCCAATTAGATAAAAATAAATCCATTCAAGATATAGAAATGAGTCAAATTAAATTTGACTCGGTTGTAATGAATCAAAAAGATTTCAGAAGGAGAAAGCCAGGCTCAATCGTGTGCTAGCATGATTACCTTAAACATGATTGGATCTAACCCAAATCAATCAAACTGAGTTAGCTCAATTGATGACATCCAGATCCAAACCCTTATTTGTGTGATCTAGTTAGGTTTAGTTCTATATGGTAATAAGATATATCGCGATCTCTATCACCGACATCATTGAAACATCTTTCGATGGATCAGAACTCTTCTGATTCATACAATTAGAATGATTGATCATCAAGATCATTCTAATTGCTCTCAAAATCCATCAGTGACACCTAGCAGTATATGGTGGCAATCCATCAGAATCAAAAGTGAACCTTTTGGTGTAGCTACCTGTGTGATTAAGTTCTTCTATCTTGAGCCCCGATCAGATTAGGGTTAAGGTGAACTCGTCAAACCCTAGTCATCTGTCATATGATGTAATCATTTCGATTCGAGTCCAATGTGAAAACCCTAAATAGAAACTCTTTCTATTATTTCACTCTGTCCATGGCCATGGGCTTCTAAGGACTTGATTCTCATGATTATCATAGGGCTGCTCCTCATCTACCATCGAGGTAGATAGATTCCCATCTTGATGCAATCCTAGTTCCTACAATGAACATGCTATAGCCAACATATACCTTCAGGGATTCCAATATGGCTAGGAGATAGAGTTAATGGTGTAGTCAAACTATAACACCCTCAAGGATGAACTGCTGATGCACCTTAGGTCAAAGAACCAGACACACTACTGCAGCATTCGAGTCAGTCATTCGATGAGAAGGTAGACTTCCCTAATGACTACTCGAGGTGGTCACGCTCAGTGCCCTCATTCTCTAACGAGTACCTGTACTCTCGCTCCGGTGTCTCCACACCGTAGACTCAAGACTCATCTACTAAAGAGAAGCGATTGTACACCAACCTTTCGGATCAATCACCATCCTCGTGATGATCCTATGGTCGGAGCATTTTATGAGTTAATAATGATTATTCATGTCTTAAATTTTCAACTCTTGAAAATATGAATTATCATTACCATTAACTCAAAGGATGTATCACAGACACTAAATACACATATGTGATAGAAAATAATCCATTTTATTGATATTAGTCAAAATTATAATTTTGCCCCTAGAAGTGTATTACAAGTGTCAGCCAATTCTGGCTTCTAGGGCACATATATCTAACAAACTCCCACTTGACCTAAAGTCAATTGGCTATAAATCTAAGTCCCATCATCTCAAGATGGGCTTCGATCTTCTGCTGGCTCAATGGCTTTGTCAGTGGATCAGCCATATTATCTGTAGTGTCGACTCTCTTGACCTCGACGTATCTCTTCTTGAGGTAATCACGGATGAGGTGGTATCGTTGTTCGATGTGCTTAAATTTTTGATGAAATCTCAGCTCCTTAGCTAGGGCTATGGCTTCATTGTTATCACAGTACAAAGGGACGGCATCTGATGGCATCACTTCGAGCTCTATGGCAAATTTTTTATACCAGAATGCCTTCTTTGCAGCCTCCGAAGCTGCGATGTACTCTATTTCATGGTGGAGTCTGCTATCACCGTCTGCTTGGAACTCTTCCAACTGACAGCTCCAACATTACAAATAAATAGACTTCTAGATGTTGACTTTCAATCATCTATGTCAGATATAAAATTCGAGTCTATCTACCCCTAGACCTGGAGTTCTCCATTACCAAAAAACTAGAAACATGCCCTTATTCCTTCTCAAGTACTTTAAGATACATTTCACAGAAGTCTAGTGCTCTTCACCTAGATTCGATTGATATCTGCTCGTGACACTAACAGCATGGGCAATATTAGATCGTGTACATAGCATGGCATACATGAGGCTCCCTATTATCGAAGCATAAGGGATCTTGCTCATGCATTCTATTTCCTCAGGTGTGCTAGGGCACATCTTCTTGGAAAGATGAATACCATGTCTGAAGGGTATTAATCCCCTCTTAGAGTTTTCCATACTAAACCTCTTTAGTACTTTCTCTATGTACATTTTTCTGTGAAAGTCCTAGCATCCTATTCGGATCTATCCCTATAGACCTTAATTCCTAGAATAAAGGATGCTTCACCTAGGTCTTTCATGGAGAATTCCTTGGACAACCGCATTTTGACTGTTGTCAACATGGGAATATCATTCCCAATAAGGAGGATGTCATCCACGTACAATACGAGGAAGACAACAGCGCTCCCACTGACCTTTTTGAAAATACAAGGTTCCTCTTCATTTTTGATGAAACCAAATATTTTGATCACATCATTGAAATGAGTGTTCCAGCTCCGAGATGCTTGCTTAAGTCCATATATGGACCTTTGCAGCTTGCAAACCTTGTGATCAGTATCACTGGATGTGAAACCTAGCGGCTGTTCCATATAGATATCTTCCTCAAGATATCCATTTAAGAACATTATTTTCATGTCCATTTGCCATATTTCATAATCGAAATAGGCTGCAACAAGGCAAGCAATGTGCGGATGGATTTTAGCATAGCCACTGGAAAAAGGTATCCTGATAGTCAATGCCTTCGCATTGACTATAACCTTTTGCCACTAGTCTAGCCTTGAATGTCTCCACATTCCCATCTGCACCAATCTTTCTCTTGAAGATCCATTTACACCCAATAGGTACTATACCTTCTGGTGGATCTACCAAGGTCCAGACTTGGTTTGAGTGCATCGAGTCAATTTCTGACTGCATTGCCTCTAGCCATTTTCTCGGAAGTCGATATCTGATATCGCTCTCATTGTAGGTTTTGGGATCATCACCATGAGCACCATTACCTATGAGGAATATTTTCTCTACTTCCTCTGAAATAAGTACCTAAGTATCTTTCAAGGGGAATGAAAAATTCTACTTCCGATCTATGAGGTGGAGGAGGTAGTGTTCTTGGGTTGGCTCAACCTGATTTGGTTCCATAAGTTCCTTAGCTCGTTGCTACTTGATGAGACTTTCTCATCAAGCTTGATCTGCCTTTCCAATGCCATCTATCTTGAATAAACTATTTTTCAAGAAAGATGGCATGTCGACTCACCAATCACATTGTGGTCTTCTGGAATGAAAGAAATAAGTATCCTAATGACTCTTATAGGATATCCTATGAATCAAGCTCTAAAGGACCTAAGACTCTAACTTGTCTACGCTTGTTGTCTTCTTGACATGAGCCGGACAACCCCAAATTCTGAGATGACTCAGACTTGGTTTCTTACCAATGCCATATCTTCATACGGTGTGGTAGGAACGGTTTTAGAGGGAAAACCCTATTCAGTAGATAATATTAGAAGTCATAACAACTGATGTCCCCAAAGAAAATCAGGGAAGGTCTGTGAAAGCTCATCATGGATTCGAACCTATATCCAATAGGAGTCTGATTTCTCCATTTCTGAAATCCTAGTTGAGTTGAGGTGTTCCTTGGTGGAGTCCATTGAGAGACTATGCCATTTTATCCTTAAGATAGTCTAGGAAATTTTTGACTAAGGTATTCACCTCCTCGATCTGATCGAAGAACCTTAATGGACTTTTTAGTTTATTTTTCTACTTTGATGTCTGAATTCTTTGAACTTTTCAAAAGCTTCAGACTTGTGTCTCATAAGATACACATACCCATACCTAGATAGATCATCGGTAAAGGATAATGAAGTAGATAAAATTGCCTCTAGCCGGCACATCAAATGGGAACCGCACACATTCAGTATGTACCTAGGGCACTAGGAGATCTGTGGCCCTTTTCCCCATGTCCAACAAAAGGGAGTTTGGATTCATTTTGCCATGAAAGCATGATTCACAAGTTGGAATATGACTCAAAAGTCAATGGACTCAATAGCCCTGAATTTTTCTCCAATTTGTTAGATCCTATCTTCTGCTATATGACCTAAGTCTAAAGTGCCATAGATATCTATCATTTGGACTATCCCTAGGATCACTTTGTCCTTGGCATTCATACGTTTTGCTCGATAGTTAAAAATAAAAACATCAATATGTAGCTGATAAAGACCATTAATAAGAAAATTACTTATGCAATTTTATTTCTTTCATAAAGAATGTTACAATGGTCCTTAAAGAAAATTAATTACATAGCCTTCTTGTGCTAAGCATGAAATAGAAATCAAATTCCTGCTAGCTGCAGGCACATAAATAACAGTCTTTCAAAACTAAGTCTAAACCTGATGGTAATCGAAGAGGCAGTATGTTCCCACGGCTACTGGCAGCAACTCTTGCTCCATTTTTGATGCATAGGATCATGTCTCCATCCCTCAGCCTCCTTGCTATCCTCAAGACCCTGCATAGAAGTGCACAGATGAGCACTAGAACCAGAGTCAAGCATCCAACTGGATGCAGAAGAAATTATAAGGTTAGACTCAATAACGAGCATACCTCTAGAAGGACCTTCCTTCTTATTCTTCAGGGCTGGCCAGGTAAAGTAGGGCAGTTCCACTTTCAAGTGGTCGTCGCTGTTGCAATGGAAATATTTTTTCTTGTTAGTGGTCTTTCTTCTTCAGCTCTGCCTTCTTCTTCTTTGTTCCTTCCACCATTTCTGCTTTTTCGCAGACTTTCTTTTTCTTTTCAATAAGACTTTCTTTTGGAAGAAGTCCATTCCATAGCAAGAACTGAAGCCTTTAGAATCTTTCATAGAAGAGCTCAGCAATAACCTAGCATATTCATTAAGTTTAGCCAAGGAATTTTGAATGTTTATGCATGTGGTAAGTTCATGATGAACTATGCCTATATGCATCAGTCAAGGATTGCAGAATTATATCAATCTATAGGTCCTGATCTAACTTGACACTGAGCTTCTCAAGCTCTTCTAAGTCCTTGATCATCATCAGATAATGATCTTGGACCAACTGCCCATCACGCATCTAAGCCTTAAAAAATCTCTTAGTGACTTCATATTTGGCTGCACGATTCTATTCACCAAACAACTCTTATAGGTAAGCCAATATTTGATGGCTAGTCTTAATGTCTTTATGTTGGCATTGGAGCTTATCAGACATCGAGCCCAACATGTAATACATGACTTTGTTATCTTCATCCATCTATGTTTTTAGAGACATTCTCTGATTAACGGACGGACGTGCTGGTAAAGTGGAAGGATCATATTCCAACACATGAGTCAACTTCTCAGAATCTAAAACTATTTTAAAGTTCTGAAGCCAATCCTTATAGTTGGGTTCGATCAATCTATAGGTGTCTAGGATACGGACTAGTAGGTTGGATGTAGATATTTTCTTGTAGAGAGTTTTCAGTTAGATTTTATAATTAGACTTAACCAATTTAATTTAGAATTTTATTTTTAAAGAAATTAGCTTCCACTATTTTACTCAGATCCCTACACTCCCTCTGGTAGAGATGCAAAAATCTCCATGATTAATGATTTCTAGTGGGTGGTGCGGTCTCACCAACTGACTCATCACCTCACCTAACAGTTATTGGTGATGGGTTAGCCAATGAGTGAACAACTCTTGTTCAATGATTCTCTAATCATGGTGCACCCAAACTTGGTCTCTAATTCATGAATCTCACCGTGCCCGAAATATTGATCCACTCCTTAGTTAAGTCAGACCCACCATTTGCATAGAATTGGATTTCTAATTGAGTCTCTCACCATATCCAAAATATTAAGCCCAACCCATCCTCCAGCCCATAGCATCCGATGCCTAGTAGACATGGTTGCATCTTTTCGATGCAACTGAACCACTGTATCCAGCCGAGAATAATCAACCTCGGAAAGGGCCCGCACATCTACAATGGTGGAAGACCTTAGACTTAATATTTTCTTAGAAAGATTTAATTTAGGTATTTTTAAACTTGACTTGACTTAGTCATAATAATTATGACTAACCTAGTGGCATGGGTTGACTCGAATTGTTAGCCACCTCAAATCAGAACTGGATTGACACAAATGGCCAGATAAGTGAGACCGATAGAAGGGATATGCCATTAACTCGATAAGAATGTATTCAGGTCAAGTAGCTTTCAATTAAAAATTAGTCGATCATATCTGCCAAACTTACCTTAGATACCAAATTATTAAATCAGAATCAATCGAGTTAGCCTACAATCTAGGCTCAAACCATGGAGCCAAATTAGGTCTTGACTTGATCGAGTCACATCTAATATGATTCAATCTTGATCCAGACTTAATCCTATTAGGTCGGTCAATTCTAAGCTTTTTTTGATACCATCTAACTAACTCTTGATTCGATTTGATCAACCGTTAGACCTAATTGAGCTACCCAAGTTCGAATCTAATTTTATGAAAATATCTTAGATCTAAAAATTCATAATTTTTAGACCTAATTAATTTCATAATCTTAATTATTAATTAAATTTTGGGTTCATGAATAAAATATGTAACAAAATTCTAGAATTTTAAGATCTAAGGTTTTGCAGAAAATAAGTTTTGATTTCTAATTAAGGATGAACGCGCAGCAACCCTACACATCATAAGAGCACCTCATCGAATGGCAAGAGAGGGCCTTTAAACCCTACTTTATTCTTATGATCGAATAGCCAAGGAGAACATCTTAATCAAAAATATATTTTCTAAAATAAAACTAGTTAGGTCTAAATCATATATCATATATACAAAAGATCTAACCTATACATGTCTTGTATATATATCATGTATCATAACTAAATAAACCATGCATGCTTTCAGATCTAAAATATCATATATTAAATATAAAAAATAAAATTTTAAATTTGATCATATCAAAAATCAAACTATTCTAGATATTTTATAGAACTATTTTATAACTAGTCTAAGCATGCATCTTTCATATCTCATATGAATAAATTAAAAATTAAAAATTATATTTTCTATTTTTTATATTTGATTACAATATATAACATTAAAAAAATAAAAATAAAATAGATCTAAAATTATATTTAATCAAATTAACAACATGATCATACTAGACTACACATAGAACTATTCTATTCCTAGTCTAGTCATGCATCTCATACAATATAGATCTAAATCATATAATTTTCAATTTTTAATTTTAGATCTAATCATATTTGATGTGACATCTAAAATTATTTAATATTAAATTATAAATAAAAATTAAATTAAATCTAAAAAAGATCTGAAGAACTACTAATCTGACTCTAATATCAGTTGAAGGAAAATCTGATTTTCCATCATAGGATTGTCCAGATCTGATCAGATCTGAGATGAATTTTCTATAAAAATTTTTATGATTTGATTAGATCTAAGAGTTTTTAAATCTAATCATAGTGATCTATTATTAAAAATTAAAAATAAAATTAAATTAGATTTAATTTTAAGTATCTTGTTGGGTAATCTGATTATCATGCGATGATCCTATTGGTTCTTGAGGTTCTAGAGTGAGCCATGCATGCACCTGGCCTCTACCAGTATCCACTCAGACAAGATTTGAACATCTTTTCCTCATGAATCTCTTCTTCAAAGATTAGATCTAAATCTGATCTGTAGATCCTTCAAAACTATTTCTAAAGGAAGCTCATCTATCACACGAACACCATCGCATAAATCCTGAATCTAGTGCCAAAAACCTTAGATCTTCAACCCAGATTTGTGACTAACTTTTTAAGAATGTAGAAGAGAGGGAGAGAGAGGATAGAGGGGGTGCGGGATATGATATGGGCGATAGCACCTTTGCATGGAAAAAAAAATCATGTGATACATCTCTTTGGCATGGGAAAGGTTTAAAAAATAATGCGATATAGTCCCACTTTGACCAAAAAACATACTTATTTGATCATTGGGACTCTAGGACTTATTCTCTATGTGAAACCCCAGATCCCATCTAGTTTTATCACCAAAAATGATTCAAAAAATGGGTGACATGAGTAGATAAGGAAGAGTCCATTGTGCCTAAGACTCTTCCCTCTAGAGTTTGATCCAAATCAGACTCTACCAAAAACCCAGTCAAACCATCACCATTGTTGGTGCAGAATTTGGTTGACGCTGGATTGAGCTAGAGTCGAGGAAGACGAGATCGTTGTCGATGACTTGCAAAATAAAGTTTCATCCGGAGTTGGTGGTGGTGGCTTCGGTAGGATCCTCCGACGATCAAGTCAGCTCTTTTGACTAACAAAAATGGAGTGCTCAGGAAAGAGTTCGATAGAGTTTTGGAAAAAAGAAGAGAGCTTAGAGAAAACATATCTGGAGGATCTTATTTTATAGATGGAGCTTATTGTAACTATCCAGTAGTGGGGTTACCTGCAGCAGACTAATAAATGACAGTCATAACCGTCCTGATAAATGATAGTTGTAACCATCTTGATAAATGCCAATCATAATCATTCTGATAAATAACAATCATAACTATCCTGATAAATGATAATTGTAATCGTTTAGTAGTGGGATCGCCTGTAGGAATTCGTCTGAAGAAAAACTTCAGAAGTTTGGCTCCTAAAGAAATCTGACTACTAAAAGAGTTTGGAAGGAGTTCGACTCCTGAAGAAATTTGACTGTTGGAGGAGTTCAGCTCTTGAAGAAATTCGACTGCTGGAGTAATTTGAAAGAAGTTTAACTCCTAAAAAAATCCAACTACTGGAGGAGTTCCGAAGAAGTTCAATTTCTGAAGAAATCCGACTCCTGAAGGAGTTCAGAAGGAGTTCGACTCTTAGAGAAATCTGGCTGTTGGAGTAATTCGGAAGGAGTTTGGCTCCTGAAGAAATCTAACTGTCGGAGGAGTTTGGAAGGAGTTTGGCTCCTGAAGAAATTCGACTATTGGAGTAATCCAGAAGAAGTTCGACTCCTGAAGAAATTTGACTGCTGGAGGAGTTCGAAAGAAGTTCGGCTCTCGAAGAAATCTGACTATTGGAGTAATTCGGAAGGAGTTTGACTTTTGAAGAAATCTGACTGAAGGAGGACTTTGGTAGGAGTTCAGCCGCTGGAGGAAGTTTGGGTGCTTAAAGAAGTTCGGCTGGGGTTCGACCACTAGAGTGAGTCCGAGATAGGTTCGACCGCTGGAAGAGAATTTTTGATCGAAGCTCTTCCGTGATTACTGATTGCATTAGGCTAAGAATCAGATTGAACTTTGACGGGAGCGGGATTTATCTCTAATAATAGTGCCCCCATTCTCGAGTTCAAAACTCGAAGGAAGGGAGTACAAAAAAGACGACCACCGAAGTCCCTTTCCAAGCTCTGCACTCATTGGGATTGAAGCTCGGAGGAGATCTTATCTCCAGCCGAGGTTGAAGGAGATCTTATCTTCTATTATTGTCGGCACACTGGTGCCGTTGTTGGGGCCTTTCCTCTCATCACGTCTAAAATAAATGAAGCCATTACTTTGCCATGTTAAGATGATCTCCTATCTATGGTAGGACACATAAGTCGTGTAGGACTCTCCCCATCTCATCTAAAATGAACGAGGTCTTTGACTTTGCTCACGTTAGGATTGTTAGATATATGTGCCCTAGAAGCCAGAATTGGCTGACACTTGTAATACACTTCTAGGGGCAAGATTATAATTTTGACTAAAATCAATTAATGGGTTATTTTCTGTCACATATGTGTATTTAGTGTCTGTGATACATCCTTTGAGTTAATGGTAATGATAATTCATATTTTCAAGAGTTGAAAATTTAAGACATGAATAATCATTATTAACTCATAAAATGCTCCCGACCATAGGATCATCACGAGGATGGTGATTGATCCGGAAGGTTGGTGTACAATCGCTTCTCTTTAGTAGATGAGTCTTGAGTCTACGGTGTGGAGACACCGGAGCGAGAGTACAGGTACTCGTTAGAGAACGAGGGCACTGAGCGTGACCACCTCGAGTAGTCATTAGGGAGTCTACCTTCTCGTCAATGACTGACTCGATGCTGCAGTAGTGTGTCTGGTTCTTTGACCTGAGGTGCATCGGCAGTTCACCTTGAGGGTGTTATAGTTTGACTACACCATTACTCGGTCTCCTAGCCATATGGAACCCTGAGGTGTATGTTGGCTATAGCATGTTCATTGTAGGAACTGGATTGCATCAAGATGGAATCTATCTACCTCGGTGGTAGAGGAGCAGCCCTATGATGATCATGAGAATCAAGTCCAGAAGCCCATGGCCATGGTAGAGTGAAATAATAGAAAGAGTTTCTATTTAGATTTTCACATTGGACTTCGAATCGAATGATTACATCATATGACAGAGACTAGGGTTTGACGAGTTCACCTTAACCCTAATCTGATCGGGGCTCAAGATAGAAGAACTTAATCACACAGGTAGCTGCACCAAGAGGTTCGCATTCAGCTCTGATGGGTTGCCACCATATACTGCTAGGTGTCACTGGTGGATTTTGGGAGCAATTAGAATGATTTAGATGATCGATCATTCTAGCTGTTCGAATCAGAAGAGTTCTGATCCATCGAAAGGAGTTTCGATGATGTCGATGATAGAGATCATGACATATCCCATTACCATACAGAACTGAACCTAACTGGGTCACACAAACAAGGGTTTGAATCTGGTGATCATCAATTGAACTGATCTAGTTCAATTGATCTGAATGAGATTCAATTAGGTTCAAGAAAATCGTGCTAGCACTCGATTGAACCTAACGTTCTTCTTTTACTATCATAAATAAGTTGTCCTGTCTGAGCCAAAGGAGTTTGTGCTCAATCAGAGGCCTTCATATGGTCTGACTCGAGGTTGTCCAAGTCAGAAAAGGTTGTCTTATTTTGTAAGACATTACCTGCCATTTTTGGTCACCTGCCATTTCTTGTTCTTTGACTTTGGTCAAAAGTCTACCTTTGACTGGTCAAATGTTGACCATTGACACTTTGACTTTTGACCACATGTCATGCACCTATTGGAGAGCTGGTGGGGGCCTGTCCCCCTGCCAGAACCTGGCAAGGAGGAGGGCGCACGCCACCCTAGGCGTGTGCCCAAGTTGGAGGCGCCTAGGAGTCCTTGTTGGACAAGGACTCCATCTCCTTTTTGGATTCCAATTAGAGTTCTCCTAAGAACCAACTTTGACTGGTCTTAGGCACCCTCTAAGGAGGAATCCAGGGGACTCTATTCCCACCAATCAGATTTAGATCTGATTTCACAAAGGGTTGTGATTGGTTGGGAAGAAGAGGAGTTGGATCACAGCTTAGTCTATAAATAAGACCCTGCGCCCAACTCAAATTAATGAATTGAAAGAGAATTTCCCATGCCCCAAGGCTGCCTCTCCCCTCCTTCCTCCATGCCAAAACCACCTTCTCCCCTTGCTCTCCACGTCCAAAAGGAGTTTTGGACCTTGGTTGGTGCGATTCCAGATCAAGAGAAAGGCGATCAAAAGCTAGAAGGCTGCGCTGCTGCAAAGGACGACTGCTGATCTTCAAAAGGAGTTTTGAAGATCCTCCAGATCAGATCCAGATCTGATTTTTGGAGATGTGATAGAGAAGAAGAGGATCTCCAGATCCAAGCCCGAGTGGATACCGGTAGAGGCCAGGCGCTTGCGTGGCTAGATCCAGAACCTTCCGCTGCATACAGGATCATCAACAGGGTAATAGGATTACCCAAATCAGGTAAATTAAATTTGATTTAATTTATCTTATTTTATTTTATTTATTAAAATAATAAGAATCAGATCTGAAATATATCAAGATCTGATTGAGATCAAGAGAAAAATTTTTGAAATATATCTCTTGATCTGATCAGATCTGAACGAACCTGGATCGAAAAATCAGGATTTTCCTTCAAGGACGATTCTCCTCTATTCTAATGGATGGGGAATAAGAGCCATCTCTCACCATCTAAAATAACGAGGCCAGCTTTGCTCATTAGGACGAGGTTCTCCTCTTATTCCTAACAGGCTGTGGGGGCACATAAGGGCCGTTGTAAGGGCCTCTCCCCCATCTCGTCTAAAATGAACAAACTCTCATAATAGATAATGGGCAACAGTTCGCTAGGAAAAGGTTCACTGAGTTCTATAAAGATCTAAACATCTTCCATCATTTCACATCGGTAGCTTACCCACAGGCAAATGGGAAAGCTGAGGTGACCAACTGGACCTTGTTGCAAGGCATCAAGACAAGACTCGATAGAGCAAAGGGGGCCTGGGTGGACGAACTTTACAACATCCTCTGAGCATACCAAACTACTCAAAGACTATCGACTAGAAAAATACAGTTCACCTTAGCCTTTGGAATGGAGGTAGTCATCCCAATCAAGCTTAAACTTCCAACAGCGTGGGTGTGGTCTTCAGTGAGTAGCATAGCTCACAAGATCTCAGAAGCAACCTCGATCTATTGGAAGAAAAAGGAGAGAAAGCCTAGGTTTGGATGGTGGCCTACAGGCAAAGGGTGGTCCGATACTTTAACTCCAGAGTCAAAGGTAAAATGTTCAAAGTGGAGGACTTAGTGCTTCAGCGAGCTACCATCTCTTAGCCTCAGAGCTTGGAAAAGCTCACTCCAAATTGGAAAGGTCCGTATGAAATAGAGAAGGTCATCCAGTCCGAAACTTATCGCTTGAAGAAACTCAGAGGAATAACGCTCCCACTATCTTGAAATTCAAAAAATTTGAGAATGTACTACCAATAATTTTTCTTCAATAAAACTACTCCATTTCAATATTATGGTTTTCTAATGCAAAAATTATATTATGATAGAGA
Organism: Cocos nucifera; assembly: GCA_006176705.1. Taxonomy (NCBI): domain Eukaryota; kingdom Viridiplantae; phylum Streptophyta; class Magnoliopsida; order Arecales; family Arecaceae; genus Cocos; species Cocos nucifera. The sequence continues at coordinate 76,964 of QRFJ01004852.1, forward strand.
AGAAGCAATCAATAGTGGCCATGTTAAGAATAGAAGGAGAACCTCATCCTAATATGAGCAAGTCGAAGGTTTCATTCATTTTAGACGAGATGGAGGAGAGGCCCTTACAATGGCCCTTATGTGCCCCCACAACCCATTAGGAACAGGAGGAGAACCTTGTCCTAAGCCAGAGAGATTTGCCCTAGAAGTGTATTTACAAGTGTCAGCCAATTCTGGCTTCTAGGGCACATATATCTAACAGTATGTTGGCTATTGCATGTTCATTATAGGAATTGGATTACACTAGTAGGGGATCTATCTACCTCGGTAGATGAGGAGTAGCCCTATGATAATGATGAGATTGAGTCTTTAAGTCCATGGCCATGGTAGAGTGAAGATAATAGAAAGAGTTTCTATTAGGATTTCACATTGGACTTGAATCAATGATTAATTCATATGATGAATGCTGGATTTGATGAGTTCACCTTAACCCTAATCTTATCGGGGCTCAAGATAGAAGAACCCAATCACACAGGTAGCTGCACCAAGAGGTTCACTTTTGATTCTGATGGGTTGCCACCATATACTGCTAGGTGTCATAAGTAGATTTTGGGAGCAATTAGAATAATCTTGATGATCAATCATTCTAATTATATGAATCAGAAGAGTTTGGTTCATAGGAGGTGTTTCAATAATGTCGATGATAGAGATCATGATATGTCTCATTACCATACGAAATTGAACCTAACTGAATCACACAAACAAAGGTTTGGATCTAGATGTCATCAATTAAGCTTACCTAGTTTGATTGATTTGGATTAGATCCAATCAGGTTCAAGGTAATCATGCTAGCACATGATTGAGCCTGGCTTTCTCCTGTTGAAATCTTTTTGATTCATCACAATTGAGTCAAATTTGATTTGACTCATTCTTATATCTTGAATGAGTTTATTTTTATTTGATTGGAATAAGTTCTTATCAGATTAATTATAGAAATTAAATCCATTCCTAGTGCTATTGGATTAGGGTCAAAAGTTGATCCAATTGAGAGAATTGAGGGTCACCCAATCAGATGCTTCTAGAAAATTTTTTAGAAATCCTTTTGACCTAGTTTTTGGATATGTGATAGAGCTCGAGTCATGCTATGGGTATGCCAAATTTTATGATTTATGATTGTTGGTACAGAATTTGGTTGACATCGGATCGAGCTAGAGTCGAGGAAGATGAGGTCACCGCCGATGACCTGGAAAATAAAGTTTCGTCTAGAGTCGGTGGTGGTGGCTTCGGTAGAACCCTCCAACGATCAAGTCAGCTCTTCTGATCAACTGAAATGGAGTGCTCAAGAAAGAGTTCGGTAGAGTTTTAGGAAGGAGAAGAGAGCTTAGAGAAAATGTATCTAGAGGATCCCATTTTATAGACGGAGCTTGTTGTAACTGTCTGGTAGTGGGGTTGCTTGTAGCAGATTGATAAATGATAGTCGTAACCATTTTGTTAAATGACAGTCATAACCATCTTGATAAATGCTAATCATAAACATTCTGATAAATGACAATCATAACTATCCTGATAAATAACAATTATAAACGTTCAGTAGTGGGATCGCTTGTAAGAATCCATCTGAAGAAAAAGTCCAAAAGGAGTTTGGCTCTTGTAGGAATTCGACTGAAGGAGAAGTCAGAAAGGAGTTTGGCTCCTAAAAAAATCTGACTGCTGAAGGAGTTTGAAAGGAGTTTGGCTCTTGAAGAAATCCGACTGCTAGAGTAATTCGGAAGGAGTTCAGCTCCTAAAGAAATTCGACTGTTGGAGTAATTCGAAAGAAGTTCAGCTCATGGAGAAATCTGATTGCTGGAGGTGTTCAGAAGGAGTTTGGTTCCTGAAGAAATCTGATTGCTGAAGAAGTTCAGAAGGAGTTTAGCTCCTGGAGAAATTTGATTGCTGGAGTAATCCAGAAGGAGTTTGGCTCTTGAAGAAATCCGACTGCTGGAGTAATCCAGAAGGAGTTTGGCTCCTAAAGAAATTCGACTGCTGGAGGAGTTCGAAAGGAGTTTGGCTCCCAAAAAAATCCGACTGTTGGAGTAATCCAAAAGGAGTTTGGCTCTTTGAGAAATTCGATTGAAGGAGGAGTTTGGTATGAGTTTAACCGTTGGAGGGAGTTCGGATGCTTAAAGAAGTTCGGCTGGGGTTCGGCCACTGGAGTGAGTCCGGGATAGGTTCGATCGTTGGAGGAGAATTTTCGATCGAAGCTCTTTCGTGATTATTGGTTGCATTAGGCTAAGCATCAGATTGAACTTCGGTGGGAGCAGGGTTTATCTCCAACAATAGTCCCCCCACTTTTGAGTTCGAAACTTGAAGGAAGGGAGTATAAAAAAGGTGATCGTCGAAGTCCCTTTTCGGGCTCTGCACTCATTGGGATTGAAGCTAGGGGAAGATCTTACTCCAACCGAGGTTGAAGTTGAAGTTGAGGCTCGGGAGAGATCTTGCCTCCAGCCGAGGTTATCATTGAAGGAAAGCTCGGGGGAGATCTTTTCTCCAACCGAGGTTGAAGGAGATCTTATCTTCTATTGTTGTCGGGCACACTGGGGCCGTTGTCGGGGCTTTTTCTCTCATCCCATCTAAAATGAACGAGGCCTTCGATTTTGCTCACGTTAGGATGAGGTTCTCATCCATTTCTAACAGGTAATGGGGCACATAAGGGCCCGTTGTCAAGGGCCTCTCCCCCCATCTCATCTAAAATGAATGAGGCCTTCGACTTTGCTCACGTTAGGATGAGGTTCTTTTTCTGTTCCTAATGAGCTGTGGGGGACACATAAATGCCATTGTAAGGGCCCTCTTCCTTCATTCCATCTAAAATGAACGAGGCCTGTTCGGCTTTGCTCACGTTAGGATGAGGTTCTCCTCCTATTCCTAATGGACTATGGGGGCACATAAAGGGCCGTTTAAGGCCTCTCCCCCATCTTCATCTAAAATGAAACGAGGCTTTTGACTTTGCTCATG
>QRFJ01004853.1:0-78462 GCA_006176705.1 Cocos nucifera
ATTAAATTAAAATTATGATTATGCTAGACTACACATAGAATAATTCTATTCCTAGTCTAGTCATGCATCTCATACATCTTAGATCTAGGTTATTTAATTTTCTTAATTTTTGATTTTAGATCTAATCACTTCTAATGTGACATCTAAAATCATCTAATTATTAGATCAAAATTAAAATAAAATCAGATCTAATGAATTTTGAAAACTTGGCTCTGATACTAATTGAAGAAAAAAAATTTATTTTTTGGATCATATTTGTTCAGATCTGATTTGATCGAGAGGAATATTTTAAAAACTTTTTTCTTAGATCAAAATTAGATTTGAGACTCTTTAGATCTAATTTTATCAATCTTATAAAATAAAATAAAATAAAATTAATTAAATCTAATTTAATTATAACTTTATTATGGGTAATCCTATTATCCTATGATGATCCTAATATTTGCTTGAGGTTCTAGATGTAGCCACGCAAGTGCCTGACCTCTACCAGTATCCACTTGGATAAGATCTAGAGATCTTCTCCTTCTAAATTTATGCTCTAAAATTAGATCTGGATCTGACCCTGAAGGTCTTCAAAATATCTTTTGAAGACCAGTTGTTGTCTCTTGCAGCAGTGCTCCCTTCTTCCTTTCCTGTCGCCTTCCTCTTGCTTGGATCGCACCAAACTCGAGCCCAAAAAGTCTTGGACATGGATAGGAGAGAGAGGACCTGAAGGTGGCATCGAGAGAGAGGGATAGAAGCCTTGTGGCATGGGCAAAGGGTAGAACCTCTTAATCCTAGGTGCAGATAGGGTTTATATTGACCCTGCTGCGCCATGTAGTGCCACATCATCTCGGCCAATCATGGCTCTTTGTGCAATCAGATCTAAATCTGATTGGTAAGATGACATCATCTAATCCAACCAGATTAGAGTCCCTCACAAACCTCCGTAGGTGGTGCTAAGACTGATAAAAAAGGATTCTTTGGCGCCACCCAAGTTGAAAGCATGAAGCAACCTGGAGTCCCATCTATATGGGACTCCAGACGTGATCCTCATGGGGTGCATGCCTCCCTAGGTGTGTGCCCCCTCCCTTTCTACATTTTAGTAGGAGGATAAAGCCCCATATTCTCTACTATGGGTGCATGACACATGGGCAGATGTCTAAGTGTCAAACATCAATGTTTGATCAAAGTCAAAAGACAAGATTTAGGAGGTGATAGAAAATGATAGATGTTGTCTCAAATTTATCTCATAAATTAAGATAAATTTTTTTTGATCTGAACAAGCTTCAGTCAGACCAAGTAAAGGTTTCTGAATGAGCTCAAACATATTTAGCTCAGTCGAGATAAGCTTTAATGATTGTTGAAGGAGAACATTAAGCTCAATCGTGTGCTAGCACGATTTCCTTGAATCTAATTGAATCTTATTCAAATCAATTAAACTAGATTAGTCTAATTGATGATATCTAGATCCAAATTCTTATTTGTATGACTCAGTTAGATTTAGTTCTGTAGGATAATGGGATACGTCGTGATCTCTATCATGGACATCATCCAAACACTTTCCAAAGGATCAGAACTTTTATGATTCAGATGACTAGTATCATCGATCATCCAAATCATTCTAATTGATCCCAAAATTTATTAGTGACTGTTAGATATGTATGCCCTAGAAGCCAAAATTGGCTGACACTTGTAATAAACTTCTAGGGGTAAAATTATAATTTTGACTATAAATAATAAAATGGATTATTTTCTATCATATATGCGTATTTAGTATTTATAATACATCCTTTGAGTTAATGGTAATGATAATTCATATTTTCAAGAGTTGAAAATTTAAGACATGAATAATCATTATTAACTCATAAAATGCTCCCGACCATAGGATCATCACGAGGATGGTGATTGATCCGGAAGGTTGGTGTACAATCGCTTCTCTTTAGTAGATGAGTCTTGAGTCTACGGTGTGGAGACACCGGAGCGAGAGTACAGGTACTCGTTAGAGAACGAGGGCACTGAGCGTGACCACCTCGAGTAGTCATTAGGAAGTCTACCTTCTCGTCAATGACTGACTCGATGCTGCAGTAGTGTGTCTGGTTCTTTGACCTGAGATGCATCGGCAGTTCACCTTGAGGGTGTTATAGTTTGACTACACCATTACTCGGTCTCCTAGCCATATGGAACCCTGAGGTGTATGTTGGCTATAGCATGTTCATTGTAGGAACTGGATTGCATCAAGATGGAATCTATCTACCTCGGTGGTAGAGGAGCAGCCCTATGATGATCATGAGAATCAAGTCCAGAAATCCATGGCCATGGTAGAGTGAAATAATAGAAAGAGTTTCTATTTAGATTTTCACATTGGACTCGAATCGAATGATTACATCATATGACAGAGACTAGGGTTTGACGAGTTCACCTTAACCCTAATCTGATCGGGGCTCAAGATAGAAGAACTTAATCACACAGGTAGCTGCACCAAGAGGTTCGCATTCAGCTCTGATGGGTTGCCACCATATACTGCTAGGTGTCACTGGTGGATTTTGGGAGCAATTAGAATGATTTAGATGATCGATCATTCTAGCTGTTCGAATCAGAAGAGTTCTGATCCATCGAAAGGAGTTTCGATGATGTCGATGATAGAGATCATGACATATCCCATTACCATACAGAACTGAACCTAACTGGGTCACACAAACAAGGGTTTGAATCTGGTGATCATCAATTGAACTGATCTAGTTCAATTGATCTGAATGAGATTCAATTAGGTTCAAGGAAATCGTGCTAGCACTCGATTGAACCTAACGTTCTTCTTTTACTATCATAAATAAGTTGTCCTGACTGAGCCAAAGGAGTTTGTGCTCAATCAGAGGCCTTCATATGGTCTGACTGGAGGTTGTCCAAGTCAGAAAAGGTTGTCTTATTTTGTAAGACATTACCTGCCATTTTTGGTCACCTGCCATTTCTTGTTCTTTGACTTTGGTCAAAAGTCTACCTTTGACTGGTCAAACGTTGACATTGACTTTGACTTTTGACCACATGTCATGCACCTATTGGAGAGCTGGTGGGGGCCTTGTCCCCCTGCCAGAACCTGGCAAAGGAGAAGGGCGCACGCCACCCTAGGGTGGCGTGTGCCCAAGTAGGAGGCGCCTAGGAGTCCTTGTTGGACAAGGACTCCACCTCTCCTTTTTGGATTCCAATTAGAGTTCTCCTAAGAACCAAGACTTTGACTGGTCTTAGGCACCCTCTAAGGAGGAATCCAGGGGACTCTCTCTGATTTCTATTCATCCACCAATCAGATTTAGATCTGATTTCACAAAGGGTTGTGATTGGTTGGGAAGAAGAGGAGTTGGATCACAGAGGTCTATAAATAAGACCCTGCGCCCAACTCAGATTTTGAAGAGTTCAATTTAGAAACCCATGCCCCAAGGCTGCCTCTCCCCTCCTTCTCCATGCCATAGTCTCTCTTCCCCTCTGCTCTCCTCTCCACGTCCAAGGAAGTTTTGGACCTTTAGGTTGGTGCGATTCAGATCAAGAAAAGGCGATCAAAAGCAAGAAGGCTGCGCTGCTGCAAAGGACGACTGCAGACATCTTCAAAAGAGTTTTGAAGATCCTCCAGATCAGATCCAGATCTAATTTTTGGAGGTGTGATAGAGAAGAAGAGGATCTCCAGATCCAACCCGAGTGGATACCGGTAGAGGCCAGGCGCTTGCGTGGCTAGATCCAGAACCTTCCGCTGCAATCACAGGATCATCAACAGGGTAATAGGATTACCCAAATCAGGTAAATTAAATTTGATTTAATTTATCTTAATTTTATTTATTATTATTAAAATAATAAGAATCAGATCTGAAAATATCAAGATCTGATTGGATCAAGAGAAAAATTTTTGAAATATATCTCTTGATCTGATCAGATCTCTGAACGAACCTGGACCGGGAAATCAGGATTTTCCTTCAACTGGTATCAGAGCCATGGTTCTAAAATTATTTAGATCTAATTTTAAATTTATTTTAATTAAAAATAATTTTAGATGTCACATGAGATGTGATCAGATCTGAAATCAGAAAAAATTAAAATTAAATGAATTTGGATCTAAGATCTAAGAATGCATGAAGATATGCATGACTAGTTCTAGAATAGAATAGTTCTATAGAATAGTCTAGCATGTCATTAATTTTTGATTTAATTAATTAAATATATTTTAGATCTTTTTATTTACTATTTTTTGATATTATAAGTGTTATAATAACATCTAAAAAATAGCAAATAAAATTATTTAATTTTAAATATCATATGAGATATGATTGATGCATGTCTAGACTAGTTGTAGAATAGTTCTACATAATTGTCTAGATTAGAATTTATATTTGATTAGATCAATTTAAATCTAATTTTTTAGATTATTATGAGATAATTTAGATCTGAAAAACATGCATGATTGATACATGAGATGTATGCAAAATATGCCATGATTAGATCTAAATTTGTATATGAGATATATGATATAGATCTATATTGTTTTGTAGTATTGAATGTTCCTGATTAAGGCGTTCCTCTTGGCCGTCCGGTCATAAGAACGAAGAAGGGTTTAAAGGCCCTCTCTTCCCATTCGATGGGGTGTTCTTATGATGTGTAGGGGTGCTGCGTGTTCGTCCTTAATCAGAAACCCAAAACTTACTTTCTGCAAAACCCTAGATCCTGAAACCCTAGGATTTATTGTGCATATTTTGTTTATGAACCCTACTTAATTAAGAATTAAGTTTATGGAATATTAATTAGGTCTAAAATTGAGAATTTCAGATCTAAGACATATTCATAATACTGGGTTCGGGCTTGGGTAGCTCAATTAGGTCTAAGCGGTTGATCAAACCGAATCAAGAGTTGGTTAGATGGGATCAACAATGCTTAAATTGACCAGCCTAATAGGATTAAGTCTGGGTCAAGATCGAGTCACGATCAAGCAAGACCTAATTAGGCTCAGAGGTTAGAGTCTGGATTGTAGGCTAACCCAATTGGTTCTGACTCAACAATTTGGTGTCTAAGGTAAGTTTGGCACAGACGACCGACTGGTTTTTAATTGGAAGCTACTCGACCTGAATGCGTTCTTGTACGAGTTAATGGCATATTCCTTCCACCGGTCTCACTTACCTGGCCATATCTGTTGACACAGTTCTGATCTGAGGTGGTCAATAATCCGAGCTAACCCATGCCACTAGGTTAGTCATAATTGTTATGACTAAGCCAAGTCTAGTTTAATGAGACCTGAATCAAATTCTTCCCTAAGAAAAGATTAAGTCTGAGGTCTTCCACCATTGTAGATGTGCGGGCCCTTCCCGGGGTTGATTGTTCTCGGCTGGATACAGTGGCTCAGTTGCACCGGGAAGATGCAACCATGTCTATTAGGCATTGGATGCTATGGGCTGGAGGATGAGAGTTGGGCTCAATATTTTGGATACGGTGAGAGACTCAATTAGGAACCCAGTCTATGCAAATGGTGGGTCTGACTTAACTAAGGAGTGGATCAATATTCCGGATACGGTGAGATTCATGAATTAGAGACCAAGTTTGGGTGCACCATGATTAGAGAATCATTGAACAAGAGTTGTTCACTCATTGGCTAACCCATCACCAATAACTGTTAGGTGAGGTGATGAGTCAGTTGGTGAGACCGCACCACCCACTAGAAATCATTAATCATGGAGATTTTCGCATCTCTACAGAGGGAGTGTAGGGATCCGAGAAAATAGTGGGAGCTAATTTGTTTAAAAATAAAATTCCCTAAATAAATTGGTCAAGTCAAAATTACAGTATCTAACTAGAATCTTTGACTCTCTACAGGAAAATGTCTGCGTCCAACCCATTGGCACGTATCCTGGACACACATAGACTGACTGGACCCAATTATAAAGATTGGCTCAGGAACTACAAAATTATTTTGGGTTCCGAGAAGTTAACACCATGTTTTGGACCAGGACCCTCCCACCTTACCAGCTCCGTCCATCCACTTGAACAGAGAGCGTCTCTGGAAAAATGGATAGACGAAGATAATAAGGCCAGATACTTACATGTTGGGCTCGATGTCTGATGAGCTCCAGCGCCAACATGAAGATATCGGGACTGCTCGCCAAATGTTGGCTCACCTGCAGGAGATGTTTGGTGAACAGAGTCGCGCAGCCAAATATCAAGTCACGAAATGACTTTTTAAGGCTAAGATGCGTGATGGGCAGTCAGTCCAAGATCACTGTCTGACAATGATCAAGGACATGGAAGAGCTTGAGAAGCTCGGTGTGAAGTTGGACTTGGATCTGCAGAACGATATTATTCTGCAATCCTTGACTGATGCATATGGGCAATTCATCATGAATTACCACATGCATAAACTTCAAAATTCCTTGGCCGAACTTATGATGAATATGCTGGTTACCGCTGAGCTTTCTCTGAAAGGTTCTAAAGGCTCAGTTCTTGCTATGGAACGGACTTCTTCCAAAAGAAAGTCTTATGGAAAGAAAAAGAAGTCTGTGAAAAAGCAGAAATGGAAGGAGGAAAGAAGATCAAAGAAGAAGAAGGCAGAAGGCCGAAGAACAAAGGCAAAGGAAAGTGTTTCCATTGCAACAGCGACGGCCACTTGGAAGCGGAACTGCCCTACTTACCTGGCCACCCTAAAGAACAAGAAGGAAGGTCCTTCTGGAGGTATGCTCGTTATTGAGTCTAACCTTACGATTTCTTCTGCATCCAGTTGGGTGCTTGACTCTGGTTCTAGTGCTCACTTGTGCACTTCTATGCAGGGTCTTGAGGATAGCAGGAGGCTGAGGGATGGAGACATGATCCTACGCATCGGAAAAATGGAGCAAGAGTTGCTGCAGTGGCCGTGGGAACATACCCTCTTCGACTTACCATCTGGTTTAGACTTAGTTTTAAAAGACTGTTATTATGTGCCTGCAGCAAGCAGGAATTTGATTTCTATTTCATGCTTAGCATTAAGAAGGCTTATGTGATTAGTTTTCTTAAAGGACCATTGTAACATTCTTTATGAAAGAAATAAAATTGCAAATGGTTTCCTTATTAACGATCTTTATCAGTTACATATTGATGTATCCTGTTTTTAACTTTCGAGCAAAACGTGAATGCCATAAAATCAAAATGACCTAGGGATAGTCCAAATGATAGATATCTATGGCACCTAAGATTAGGTCATATAGCAGAAGATAGGATTAACAAATTGAAGAAAAATGGGCTATTGAGTCCATTGACTTTCGAGTCATATCCAATTTGTGAATCTTGTCTTCAAGGCAAAATGACTAAACTCCTTTTTGTTGGACATGGGGAGAAGGGCCACGAGATCTCCTTGCCCTAGTACATACTGATGTGTGCGGCCCATTTGATGTGCCAGGCTAGAGGCAATTTTGTCTACTTCATTATCCTTTACCGATGATTTGTCTAGGTATGGGTATGTGTATCTTATGAGACACAAGTCTGAAGCTTTTGAAAAGTTCAAAGAATTCAGACATGAAGTAGAAAAACAAACTAAAAAATCCATTAAGGTTCTTCTTCGATCAGATCGAGGAGGTGAATATACCTTAGTTGGAAATTTCCTAGACTATCTTAAGGAAAATGGCATAGTCTCTCAATGGACTCCACCAGGAACACCTCAACTCAATGGGATTTCAGAACGGAGGAAATCGGACCCTATTAGATATGGTTCGATCCATGATGAGCTTCACAGACCTTTCCTGATTTTCTTTGGGGATACTGTTTGTTAACTATCAATATACTTACTGAATAGGGTTTCCCTCTAAAACCATTCCTACCACACCGTATGAGATATGGCATGGTAAGAAACCAAGTCTGAGTCATCTCAGAATTTGGGTTGTCCGGCTCATGTCAAAAGACAACAAGCGGACAAGTTAGACTTTAGGTCCTTTAGAGCTCGATTCATAGGATATCCTAAAGAGTCATTAGGATATTATTTCTACATTCCAGAAGATCACAATGTGATTGTGAGTCGACATGCCATCTTTCTTGAAAAATAGTTTATTCAAGATAGCGGCATTGGAAAGCAGATCAAGCTTGATGAGAAAGTCTCACAAGAACAACGAGCTAAGGACCAAATGGAACCAAATCAGGTTAAGCCAATCCATTCACTACCTCCTCCACCTCGTAGATCGGAAAGAGTTTTTCGTCCCCCTGAGAGGTACTTAGGTACTATTTTAGAGAAAGTAGAGGAAATGTTCCTCATAGGTAATGGGGTTCATGGTGATGATCCCAAAACCTATAACGAGGTGATATCAGATATCGACTCCGAGAAATGGTTAGAGGCAATGAAGTTAGAAATTGACTCGATGCACTCAAACCAAGTCTGGACCTTGGTAGATCCACCAGAAGGTATAGTACCTATTGGATGTAAATGGATCTACAAGAGAAAGATTGGTGCAGATGAAAATGTGGAGACATTCAAGGCTAGATTAGTGGCAAAAGATTATAGTCAGCATGAAGGCATTGACTATTAGGATACCTTTTCATCAGTAGTTATGCTAAAATTCATTCGCACATTACTTGTTGTTGCAGCCTATTTTGATTATGAAATATGGCAAATGGACGTGAAAATGATATTCTTAAATAGATATGTTGGGGAAGATATCTATATGGAACAGCCGCTAGGTTTCACATTCAGTGATGATGATCACAAGGTATGCAAGCTACAAAGATTCATATATGGACTTAAGCAAGCATCTCAAAGTTGGAACACTTAATTTAATGATATGATCAAATTTTTTAATTTCATCAAGAACGAGGAGGAGCCATGTGTCTTCAAAAAGGTCAGTGGGAGCACTATTATCTTCCTCGTATTGTACGTGGATGACATCCTCCGTATTAAAAATGATATTTTCATGTTGACCGTAGTTAAAATATGGTTATCTAAAGAATTCTCCATGGAAGGAGAAGCATCCTTTATTCTAAGAATTAAGGTCTATAGAGATAGACCGAATAGGATGCTAGGACTTTCACAAAAGATGTACATGGAGAAGGTGCTAAAGAGGTTTAGCATGGAAAACTCTAAGAGGGGTTTGGTATCCTTTAGACATGGCATTCATCTTTCCAAGAAGATGTGTCCTAGCACACCTGAGGAAATAGAATGCATGAGCAAGATCCCTTATGCTTCAGCAATAGGGAGCCTCATGTACGCCATGTTATGTACTCAACCTGATATAGCCTATGCTGTGAGTGTCACGAGCAGATATTAGTTGAATTCAAATGAAGAACACTAGACTTTTGTGAAATGTATCCTTAAGTACTTGAGAAGAACTAAGGATATGTTGTTGGTCTTTGGTAATGGAGAACTCCAAGTCTAAGGGTATACAGACTCGGATTTTATGTCCGATGTAGATGATCGAAAGTCGACATCTGAGAGTCCGTTTGTGTGCAATGGTGGAGCTATCAGTTGGAAAAATTTTAAGCAGATAGTGATAGTAGATTCCACCATGGAAGCAAAATACATCGCCACATTAGAAGCTATAAAGGAGGCATTCTTGTATAAGAAATTTGCCGCAGAGATCGAAGTAATGCCATCAGATGCCATTTCTCTATACTGCGATAATAATGGCGCCATAGCCCTTACTAAGGAGCTGAGGTCTTAGCAGAAATTCAAGCACATCGAGCGGCGATACCATCTCATTCCGTGATTACCTCAAGAAGGGTTACATCAAGATCAAGAGAGTTGACTCCATAGATAATACGGTGGACTCGCTTACAATGCCATTGGGCCAGTAGAAGATCGAAGCCCACCTTGAGAAGATGGAACTTAGATTTGTAGCCAATTGGCTTTAGGTCAAGTGGGAGTTTGTTAAGATATGTGTGCCCTAGAAGCCAGAATTGACTGACACTTATAATACACTTCTAGGGCAAAATTATAATTTTGACTATAAATAATAAAATGGATTATTTTCTATCACATATGTGTATTTAGTGTCTGTGATACATCCCTTGAGTTAATGGTAATGATAATTCTTATTTTCAAGAGTTGAAAATTTAAGACAAAAGAATTTTCATTATTAACTCATAAAATGCTCCTGACCGTAGGATCATCATGAGGATGGTGATTGATCTAGAAGGTTAGTGTACAATCGCTTCTTTATAGTAGATGAGTCTTGAGTCTATGGTGTAGAGACATCGGAGTGAGAGTATAGGTACTCGTTAGAGAATGAGGGCACTGAGCGTGACCACCTCGAGTAGTCATAAGAAAGTCTACCTTCTCGTCGATGACTGACTCGAAGCTGCAGTGGTGTATCTGGTTCTTTGACCTGAGGTGCATCGGCAGTTCACCTTGAGGGTGTTATAGTTTGACTACACCATGACTCGATCTCCTAGCCATTCAGGAATCCTGAGGTGTATGTTGGCTATAGCATGTTCATTGTAGGAATTGGATTGCACCAAGATGGAATCTATCTACCTCGGTGGATAAGGAGTAGCCCTATGATGATCATGAGAATCAAGTCCATAAGCCCATGGCCATGGCAGAGTGAAATAATAGAAAGAGTTTCTATTAAGGTTTTCACATTGGACTTGAATCGAATGATTAAATCATATGATAGAAATTAGGGTTTGACGAGTTCACCTTAACCCTAATCTGATCGGGGCTCAAGATAGAAGAACTTAATCACACAAGTAGCTGCACCGAGAGGTTCATTTTCAATTTTGATGGGTTGCCACCATATACTACTAGGTGTCACTGGTGGATTTTGGGAGCAATTAGAATGATTTAGATGATCGATCATTCTAGTTGTCTGAATCAGAAGAGTTCTGATCCATCGAAAGGAGTTTTGATGATGTCGATGATAGATTTCATGACATATCCCATTATCATATAGAATTGAACCTAATTGGGTCACACAAATAAGGGTTTGGTTCTGGATATCATCAATTAGACTAATCCAGTTCAATTGATTTGAATTAGATTCAATTAGGTTCAAGAAAATCGTGCTAGCACACGATTGAATCTAACTTTCTCCTTTTTCCTATCATTAAAAGTTGTCTGGACTGAGCCAAATGTGTTTGTGCTCACTTAGGTACCTTAACTTGGTCTGATTGGATCTTGTCCAGGTCAGAAAAGGATTGTCTTAATTTATGAGATAAATTTGAGACAACACCTACCATTTTCCATCACCTGCTAATTCTTGTCCTTTGACTTTGGTTAAACGTTGACCTTTGACCCTTGGACATCTACGCATGTGTCATGCACTTATTAGAGAGCAGATAGGGGCTTGTCCCCTCATTGAAATTTAGAATGGAGGGGTTGCATGCCTAGGATGGCGTGCACCTGTGGATAGGGATGCTTGGAGTCCCATGCAGATGGGACTCCAGGTTGCTTCTTGGATTCAACTTAAATGACCCCTAGCCATACACTTTGACAATTCTTAGGTGCCATCTAAGGATGAATCTATGGGGCTCTCATCTGATTGGATCAAGTGAGGTAATTCCATCAATCAGATTTAGATCTGATTGCATGAAGCAATGCGATTGGTCGGGATGATGCAGCACTGCATGTCACAGCAGGGCCTATAAATAAACCCTATCTACACCCAACATTTTGAGAGTTTCTCTTAGCCCATGCCCCAAGGCTGCCCCTCTCCCTCCTCCATGCCATCTTCTGACCCTCTCTCTCCTCTCCATGCCTAAAAAAGTTGGGTTTCAGTTTGGTGCGATCTAGGCAAGAAAAGGCTGATGAGAAAGCGAGAAGGCAGCCCTGCTACAAGAGACAACAGCACATCTTCAAAAGGAGTTTTGAAGATCTTCAAAATTAGATTTAGATCTAATTTTTGGAGAAAAGAAAGAGAAGGAGAAGATCTCTAGATCCAGTCCGAGTGGATACCGGTAGAGGCCAGACGCTTGCGTGGCTAGATCCAGAACCTCAAGCAATCAATAGGATCATCAAAGGATAATCAGATTATCCAAACAAGATAACATTAATTTAGATTTAATTTAATTTAATTTTCTTATTTATCAGATCATAAAATTAGATCTGAAAAGTATCAGATCTAATTTGGATCTAAGAAAAAATTTTTGAAATATGCCTCTCGATCCAGTTAGATTTGAATGAACTTGACCTAAAAAATCTGATTTTCTCCTATAGTGACACCTAGCAATATATGGTGGCAATCTATCAGAATTAAAAATGAACCTCTTGGTGTAGTTACCTATGTGATTAAGTTCCTCTATCTTAAGCCCTGATCGGATTAGGGTTAAGGTGATCTCGTCAAACCCTAATATCCATCATATGAATTAATCATTCGATTCAAGTCCAATGTGAAAATCCTAATAGAAACTCTTTCTATTATTTCACTCTGCCATGGTCATGAACTTATGGACTTGATTATCATGATCATCATAGGGCTGCTCCTCATCTACCGAGGTAGATAGATCTCCTATTAGTGCAATCTAATTCCTATAATGAACATGCTATAGCCAACATACACCTCAGGATTTCGAATGGCTAGGAGACCGAGTTATGGTGTAGTCAAACTATAATACCCTCAAGGTGAAATGTTGATGCACCTCACATCAAAGAATCAGACACACCACTGCAGCTTTGAGCCAGTCATCGATGAGAAGGAAGACTTTCTCATGATTGCTCGAGATGGTCACACTCAGTGCTCTCATTCTCTAACAAGTACCTGTACTCTCGCTCTGGTGTCTTTGCACCATAGACTTAAGACTCATCTATCCTAAAGAAGCAATCATACAGCAACCTTTCGGATCAATCACCATCCTCATGATGATTCTATGGTCGGAAGCATTTTATGAGTTAATAATAAAAATTTATGTCTTAATTTTAACTCTTGAAAATATGAACTATCATTTTCATTAACTCAAGAGATGTATCACAGACACTTTCAAATACACATTATAATAGAAAATAATATATTTTATTATTTATAATCAAAATTATAATTTTGCCCTTAGATGTGTATTACAAGTGTCAACCAATTTTGGCTTCTAGGGTATACATATCTAACAGTTTATTATAAACTTTCATATGAATAAGATCTAGTGGACCTTGGCCAAGCTTATGAACATGCTGGTGACTACTGAGGAAACCTTGAAGATTTTAAAGGGCTCAGTACTTATTATGGAGCAGACTTCTTTTAAGAGAAAATCCTTTGAAAAGAAGAAGAAGTTCGTGAAAAAGCAGAAGGTTGAGGGAAAGAAGAAGGAGAAGAAGAAAAAATCAAAGAAGAAGGCTGTGGAGAAGAGAAAGTATTTCCACTACAACTCCAACGTGAAGGAAAAATCTAGGGTTTCATGTAGGTATTTTGAAATTTTTTCAAAATAGATCAGCAGAACTAATAAATTAATTATATTAATTTATTAAAATACATAATTAAATCCTAGATCTAGGATCTAATAACATGATCTATGCATACAAATAAATTTAAAATTAAATATTAAGTAAAGATAATGATGTTGATCATATCAATATCAAACTAAGACTAGATCTGATCTAGTGGAAGAAAGAGATCAAATCCATTTTATCATTTGCAAGTCAAGATCTTCAACTTACTGATCCAAGGCTGAGGTTATCACTTTGAGCCATACTTGCATCTGACCACTATGGAAAGTCCACACAAAGTCTTGATCATTGATCTAAAGTCCAACTACTGAAAATTAGTACAGTATGCTAGTACTATACTGATCCTCCTTTGATAGCTAATCACAGGTCTCCTTCTTTAAAACTTGGACCTTCCAAAAATTAGAGGAGATGTGGAGGATTTAAGAGACAAAATACTCTTCTAAAATCTCATAAAAATAGAGGAAGAAGAGAACAAAAAAACCTTAGAGAAGAACCCTTTCTTCTCCTTTTTTTCTCTCTCACCAGGACATAACAGCTTGTGTCTTAACAAAGCATCATGCCGAAACCCTTTTTGTGCCCAAGCTTTCCACACTCCAAAATCTCTATCTTAAGTCTAAAATCTATAGAAATCTCATGCCCTAACTCTTTAAATAGAGAGTTATGATAGAGTCCTTGTCTAGGTCAAATACCTAGAAAGGCATGTCTAAAATCTATAGAAATCTCATGCCCTAACTCTTGGATGCCCCTCCTTATTCTTTGGCATGAAAACCTAGGAAGTAGTGCATAAATATTCCTATAAATCTCATGAAAATATTAGAGAAAAATAAAAAAGTTTGGCACCATACATGGGAAGAGGTTTGGGTTGCAACAAACTCTATATAATTCATCCCCTTGACCTTAATGCTCATAAGACAACTTAAAGTTTAACTATCAATCCTGTTAGGTCATCCATATTGTATTTCAAAATACCAAATCCACCTTATGGATTATCTTGGCCAAGATTTTGCTAAATTAAAATATAGTGATGCATTTTCTCTAAATTCTTGGAGTGGTCAATTCCATCTTGATCACTCACCAATTTTATAAGTACTTGACTGTGTTTAAAAATCTTTCATCATTAAATTAAAATTCAGATAGTCTGGCACTAAAGTACAGTGAGTTACTTGTAAGCCACCATGGTGATCTCTTATCTAAGAAAGACTTATACCATATCCCATTAGAGCAATTCTTGATAGTAGAATACTCTGGAGTTGGTCACATTTAGTAACAAAGTACCCTTATATTTCACCTATATGCCATACCAATGTCTCCATACTCCTTGGTTAAGAGGACAATCAACCTATATGACATATAATGATCTATATTTGATAAACGTTGTCATTTTAATTAATAACATATCATTTGATCATGAATAGTTTAAGGACTAATTGATAAATGCTCTCTTTATTGAAAGTAAATAGTCCTAAGAACTTCATCACAACATGGAGTTCATTAGAAGATGTAGACTTTATGATAAAAATATCAAAATATTATTTTTTTTAATAATAAATTATTTATGATTATAAAATAGCACAACCATCAATAGGTTCATGATTGATTTTGGGACATATTTTCCAATATGATGGTCATTAGAAGCAGAACTATCCTGCTTACCTGGCAACTCTAAAGAACAAAAGGAAAGGAGGACCTTCTGAAGGTATGCCCATCATTGAAATAAATCTAATGATGTCTTCAACATCCAGTTGGGTGCTTGACTCAGGATCTAGTGCTCATTTATGTACTTTTTCACAAGATCTTGAGGATAGCAGGAGGTTGAGGGATGGCGAGATGATCCTATGTGTCGAAAATAGAGTAAAGTTTGCTATTATGGCTGTGGGAACATACCCTTTGTGACTACCATCTGGGAGTATTTTAGTACTTAAGGACTATTATTTTGTACCTACTATGAGTAGGAATCTAAATTCTATCTCCTATTTGATGTAGGAAGATTATGTAATTAGCTTTTATAAGGACCACTATAACATTTATTTTGAAAATAATAAAATTGGTAGTAGTTTTCTTATTAATGGTCTTTTTTCGTTACATGTTGATGTTTTTGTGAATTATGTCAAGTAAAGTATGAATGCCATAGGATCTAAAAGACTTTGAGATTATATAAACAAAAAGTACATATATCACCTAAGGCTAGGTCATATTGGAGAAGATAAGATTAATAGATTGGAGAAAATTAGACTATTAAGTTCATTGATTTTTGAGTCATATCTAGTTTGTGAATCATACCTTCATAAAAAATGATCAAGCTATCGTTTATGGGACATGAGGAAAGGACCATAGAGTTACTTGTTCTAGTGCATTTAGAAGTTTGTGGCCCATTTGATTTATCGACCAAATAAGATTTTATCTACTTTATTAGCTTTATTAATGATATTTCTTGGTATGGATATGTGTACCATATGCATCACAGGTCTGAGGCCTTTGAAAAGTTCAAAGAATTCAGACACGAAGTGAAAAAATAGATCAAAAAATTTCTTAAGATTTTTTGATTAGATCGAGGAGATGAATACCTTAGTTGAGAATTTCTAAACTATCTCAAAAAATATGACATAGTCTCATAATGGACTCTATTTGGAATTTCTCAACTCAACGGGATTTCAAAATGGAGAAATTGGATTCTATTAGATATGGTCCATTTCATGATGAGCTTCATAGATTTTTTTCTTTTTTTGGGGGGATATAGTTTTTTAATAGCTATTTATTTACTAAATAGGATTTCTTCTAAAATTGTTCCTACCATACCATATCAAATATGACATGATAAAAAATTGAGTCTAAGTCATCTCAAGATTTGCGGTTGTCTGGCCCATGTCAAAAGACAGTAGCCAGACAAGTTAGAATCTAGGTCTCTTAGAGCTCATTTTATTGGATATCCGAAAGAGTTATTAGGATATTACTTCTATCTTCCAGAAGGCCATGATATGATTGTGAGTCAACATGCTATCTTTCTTGAAAAATAATTTATTCAAGATGGAGGCATAGAAAGATAAATTAGGCTCGAGGAAAAAGTCTTTGAAGAGCAACGAGCTAAGGAACCTAAGGAACCAATTTTGTCTAAGCCGATCCACACACTTTCTCCTCCATCTCGTAAATCAAGTAGGGTTTTTCATCCTCCTGAGAGATACTTAGGTATTGTTTCAAAGAATATAGAGAAAATATTTCTTATAGAAAATGGGGTACATGAAGATGATCCCAAAATCTATGATGAGGCAATATCAGATATCAACTCTAAAAAATGGCTAGAGACAATGAAGTTAGAAATTGACTCAATGCACTTGAATCAAGTTTGGACCTTGGTAGATCCACTTAAAAGTATTGTATCTATTGGGTGTAAATGGATCTTTAAAAGATTCAAAGCTAGGCTAATGGCAAAAGGATATAGTCAAAGCAAAGGCATTGACTATCATGATACTTTCTCACCAATAACCATGCTTAAATCCATCCTTACACTATTTACCGTTGTAACATATTTTGATTACTAAATATGGCAAATAGATGTGAAAATGATGTTCCTAAATGGATATCTTGAAGAAGATATCTATATGGAACAATTGCTTGGTTTCATCTCCAGTGATAACGATCATAAAGTTTGCAAGCTGCAAAGGTCCATTTATAGACTTAAGTATCTCAGAGCTGGAATGCTCATTTCAATGATATGATCAAATCGTTTGGTTTTATCAAGAATAAGAGGCCATGTATTTTTAAAAAGGTTAGTGGGAGCATTGTTGTCTTCCTCATATTATACGTGGATGACATTCTCCTAATTGGAAATGATATTTTCATGTTGACCTTAGTCAAGGTTTGGTTGCCTAAGAAGTTTTCTATGAAAAACCTAAGTGAAGCATTCTTTATATTGTGGATCAAGATCTATAAAGATAGATCAAGGAGGATGCTAGGTTTATCACAAAAGATGTACATTGAGGAGGTGCTGAAGAGGTTCAACATTAAGAACTCTAAAAGGGGTCTTGCACCCTTTAGGCATAATATTCATCTCTTTAAGAAGATGTGCCTCAATACACCAGAGAAGATTGAACACATGAGCAAGATCCCTTATACATCAGCAATAGAAAGTCTTATATATGCCATGCTTTATGCATGACCTAATATTACCCATGCTGTGAGTGTCATAAGTAGATATCAGTTGAATCCAGGCGAAGAGCACTAAACTTCTATGAAATATATCTTTAACTATTTGAGAAGGTCTAAGAATATGCTTTTGATCTTTGGTAATGGAGAACTCCAAGTGCAGAGGTATACCGATTCAGACTTTATGTCTAACATTGATGATCAAAAGTTGATGTTAGGAAGCCTACTTTTGTGCAATGGTGGCACTATGAGCTGAAAGAGACGGTGATTGCAGACTCCACAATGGAAGTAGAGTACATCACTGCCTTAGAAGCTATGAAGGAGGCATTTTGGTTCAAGAAGTTTGTTGTAGAGCTATGAGTGATGCTATCTAATGCCATCTCTCTACTATAACAACAACAGTGCCATAGCCCTAGCTAAGGAGCCAAGGTCTTACTAGAAATTCAAGCATATCGAGCGATGGTTTCACCTCATCCGTGATTACCTTAAGAAGAGATATGTCAAGATAAAGAGAGTCGACACCATGGACAATACAGCTAACACACTGATGAAGCCTTTGAGCAAACAAAAGACTAAAGCCCACCTTGAAAAGATGGGACTTAGATTTGTAGACAATTGGCTTTAGGTCAAGTGAGAGTTTATTAGATATATGCCTTACAAGTCAAATTGGTCGACACATGTAATACTTTTTATAGGCATAGTTTATAAATTTTGATTTATAAATAAAATCTAGATTATTTTCTCAATCACATTTATATTTATTGTGTCTATGATTCATTCATTGGATTAATAGATATGATAACATGTATTCTCAAGAGTTAAGAATTTTGAATATGTGTTATCATAATTAATTCATAAACTGCTCAGGATCGTAGGATTATCATAAGGATGGTGATTGTCTAGAAGATTGGTGTACGATCACTTTCTTAGGATAGATGAGTCTTGAACCTATGGTATAGAGACATCGGAGCGAAAGTACAGGTGCATGTTAAGAATAAGGGTACTGAGCATAACTAACTTCGAACAGTCATAAGGAAGTCTACCTTCTCATCAATGGCTCACTCTTTGCTGCAGTAGTGTATTTGATTCTCTAACCTAAGGTGCATCAGCAATTTACCTTAAGGGTGTTATGATTTGACTACACCATAACTTGGTCTCCTGGTAATATAAAACCCTAAGGTGTATGTTGGCTATAGCATGTTTATTGTAGAAATTAGATTGCACCAAGATGGAATCTATCAACCTCGATAGAGGAGTAGTCTTATGGTGATCATGAGATTGAGTCCTTAAGTCCATGGCTGTGGTAGTGTAAAATAATAGAAATAAATTTCTATTAGTGTTTCATATCGAACTCGAATCGATTGATTCTATCATATGACAAGTATGAGGTTTGATAAGTTAACCTTAACCTTGGTCCTATTAGGATTCATGATAGAAGAACTAAATCATAGAATAACTGTATTAAGAGGTTCTTATTCAGTTCTTGATATGTTGCCACCATATACCATTAGGTGTCACTAGGGGATTGTGGGACTGATTATAATTATCTTGATGATTGATAATTCAAATTAGATGAATTGGATGGAGTTTTGATCCTTCAAAAGGGGTTTCAATGCTATTGATTATGGAGATCATGATATATCTCATTATCACATAGAATTGAACCTATGGGGTCACATAAACATGAGTTTGAATCTGGACATTTTCAATTGGAGTCATATGGTTCGATTGATTTGAATTTGATCCAATTAGGTTTAAGAAAATCATGCTAGCACACGATAGAACCTAATTTCTCCTACATTAAATTTTCTATTGGTTTAGATTGAGTCAAATTAGATTTGACTTGTCTAGACACCCTGAATTAGTCTTGTCCTAATTAGATTAGGATCTTATCCTAATACTACAAGAAAATTAGATTTTAGTGACAGTATTAGCAATGACAACAAACCCCATTGCTAATAAAGCTTTTTGCCATCGCAACACCAATAAAAAAAAAGTCATTACTAATAATATTAATGATGACAAAAGCGATCTCTAAAAATATAAAAAAATATTCTAAAATATTTAAACAAAAAAATTATTAGCAATGATAAATTTGGTTTATTCATGATAAAAATATTGCCATCACTAATAACAAACTGTTAGCGACAACATTATTATTATTAGTGACGACACGTGCCATCACTAAAATTATTTAAAATATTTTAAATTTTTTTTTAATATTTAAACAAAAATTAAAAATTAATGATGGCATTTTTGAATATTAGTGATGAAAATCTATCATTGCTAATATTTTTTTAAAAAAATATTTAAAATATTATTGATGATAGAATTAGAGATGGCATATTTGTTATTGCTAATAATCCATAACTGGTCCAACCTCAATTCAAACCCAATTCAAATCTAATTTAAAATTCTGCCAAGCCAAATTTAATTAAGCTTTGAATCTAAGTCCTACTTAGATTATAAAATTTAATTAACTTCAAATTAAATAAAAATTTATTAAATTAAATATGATTTAAATCAATTAGTAGAAATTGATATTTAATTTGGGTTTAATTCAAATATAAATCAAAATCTTATCAATTCTAAATTAATTAGACTTTTAATTTAAGTCCTACTTAAGCAGTAAAATCCAATTACTTTAAATTTAAGTCAACCCTAACTAAATTTAAGCTTATTAAATAATTAAAAAATAATAATTTTTAATTTAGATTTGATTTGAATTCAATCAAACTCGATTTGAATACAATTCAAAATTCTATCAAATATAATTCAATTAGGCTTCAAATCCAAATTCTATATGGATTATAAAATATAATTGATCTCAAATTAAGTTAAAATTAATCAAATTAAAGTTGATTTAAATTAATTAGGAGAAAATAATTTTTAAATTAGATTCAATTCGAATTTAATTCGAATCCATTTAGATTACCTATCAATCCTAATTTAATTAGACTTTAAAATCCAAATCCTATATGGATAATAAAATCTAATTACTTTGATATTAAGTTAAGCCTAGTTAAATTGAATCTGATTATAATCAATTAGAAGAAAAAGATTTTTAATTTAGGTTCAATGCAAATGCAATTGGAACTCTATTTGAATCCAATTCGAAATCCTATCTAACATAATTCAATTGGACTTTGAATCCAAGTCCTAATTAAATTATAAAATCTAATTACATTCAAATTAAGTCAAGTATAATTAAATTTAATATGATTTAAATTAACTATACAAAAATGGATTTTAATTTGGGTTTGATTCGAATCTAATTCAAAATCATGTCAAACCTAATTCAATTAGACTTTGAATCTAAGTTTTACTTAGAATATTAAAATTGAATTAGCCTCAAATTAAGTTAAGTCTAATTAGATTAAATCTAATTTAAATTAATTAGAACTTAATTTATAAATAACTAATTTTAAAAATTTAATAAAATTAAATATTAATTTTTAACCATGTAAAAATTGACTTAGAAGGATAAAAAAATTAATGTAAAAAAATTTATAATAGCGACAGCTTTAGCCATGGCAAGAATACATTGCTAATAATTTAAAAATATTATTTTAAATATATAGTTATTAGCGATGAAAATAATGTTTCCAACGGCCACTTTCATCGCAAATATTTTTTTGCATATTAGTGATGGAATATGCCATCACTAATAATCTTTCCACCTTGTTTTCTCCCTTCACGCCGTGTGTTCTCATTTTCTCCCATGCCACCATCCATTGCCCCCTCATTTTCTCCCACCCCACCGCCCACCGGGTCATTTTTCTACCAACCCCTTCCCTGCCCTCCAACATTTTTATCCCCCGCCACCACCATCCTCTCCCCCCACCCTTCGGTCCCCCTCCACCCCATCTCTCCCCCGACTGGTGGCCTCCCCCCAGCTACACTCGGCCTACCTTCCCAAGCTCTTGACCGCCTCCCATCTTCCTGAGCCTCCAGCCACCTCTTGCCTTCCCGAGCCCTTGGCCCTTTAGTTCTCCTGCCACCCCCTCTCTCTCTCGACTGGCAGCCTCACCCTAGCTACACGCAACCCGCCTTCCTAAGCTCTCGACTGCCTCCCGCCTCCTCGAGTCTCCGACCATCTCGATCCCCATTGCTACATCCACCTGCATCCCCAAGCCCTTAGGTACCTCCTGCCTCCCCAAACCTCTAGCCCTTCGATTCTCTCACCACCCTCTCTCTCTCCTGGCTGGTGGCTTCCTCCTAGCCATCTACCCTTGGATACACCCAGCCCGCCTCTCTGAAATCCCTATCGCCTCCAGCCTTTCGGAGCTCCTAGGTGCAAGCTCCCAGCCTCCTGCCTCCCTAAAATCCCTGCTTGCCACCCTCCTCTCCCCCATCGTTCGATTCCCCAGCCACCATCTCTCTCCCCCTGGCCGCCTCCCCTAGGTCGCCTCCTCCCTCTCCCGAATCCCTAGCCACCTCCTACCTTTCCAAACCCTCGACCCTTTGGTTCACCCGCCACCCCCTCTCTCCTCTGGTCGATGGCTTCCCCCCAGCCATCTCTCCCTGGCTGCACCCGACCCACCACCCTGAACCTTCGACCACCTCCCCCCTCTTCGAGCCCCTGGGTGCAAGCTCCAGACCTCTTATCTCCCCGAAACCTCAACCCACCACCCTCTTCTCCCCTGCCATTCAATTCCCCCACCACCCTCTCTCTCCCCTTAGCTGCCTTGCCCTGACCGCCTCCTACCTCCTTCCTCAAACCCCTAGTAACCTCCTTCCTCCCTGAACCCCCGACCCTTTGGTTTGCCCACCACCTCCTCTCTCACCCGACCACCTCCTGCCTCCTTTTTCGAACTTCTGATCCTTCGGTTCATCCGCCACCCCCACTCTCCCCCGACCGTCTTCCCTAGCTGCACCTGGCCCACCTCCTTGAACCCCCAACCGCTTTTCGCCTCCTCGAGCCTCCAAGTGCAAGCTCCCGGCCTGCCTAAGCTCTCGTTCATGGCCGCATCCTCGAGCCTTAGTTCCTGCTCGCCTATATCTCCTCATACCCAATTCTTGCATACTAGCCCGTGTCTCAGTCCTGTACGGTAGCCTTCTTCTATTATGAGTATTAGTATTGATATTAGCAATAGCTAATACCATCACTAAAAATTATTTTTTTATTTAAATTATATTAATTAAGCATAATTAGATATTAAAAATTAAACACGAGGTTGAGAAATGCCTTGCATGCTTCAGTCTCAGCATGTAGCACGCTCGAACAGAGGGAAGGTTTGAACAGCATTGTAAACACCGGCTCAAGACATGTCCTACATGCTCTAGTCTTGACATGCAGAGCGCTCAAACTGAGGAATGGTTTGGGCTACATTGTAAACATCGACTCGAGATGTGCCCTACATGCTCTGATCTCGGCATACAAAGTGCTTGAACTAAGGGATGTTGGAGCTGCAAACACGAGGTTGAGATGTGCCCTATGCACTTCGATCTTGAAATGCAGCGCACTCGAATTGAGGGAAGGTTCGACTAGCATTACAAACATCAACCCAAGACGTGCCCTGCATGCTTCGATCTTGGCATGTAGAGCACTCAAATCAAGAAAAGGTTCGGACTATATTGCCAATAATAGCCTGAGACGTGCCCTACATGATCTGATCTCGATATGTAAAGCACTCGAATTGAGGGAGGTTTGAGCTGCAAACACAAGGCTGAGGTGTGTCCTGTGCACTTTGTCTTAGGATTTGATGCCTCAAATTTGATCCACAATAAAGAAGAATCAGCATCAATGCAACAGTCAGACCAACTCAGATATGGGTTGAGATCGAGCTAGCTCGAACTACAGTCAAGCTAGCCCTCTTAGGTAGATAGAAAATAGGTGTTCGGATAAGACATAGTCAAACTAGCTCGACCTCTAATAGAGCTAGCTCAATAGAGGCAAATAGTGTAGGATTTGATGTGGTACTCCCAAGCCTTGGGAGGCCATAGGAGGAGCCAAGGTGTTGACTCCAAGAGACTAGGATGGGTGTGAGTCATAGGACTAGGATAGAAGTTAACCTAGGTAAAAGGGGCGTGTGGCCTTACATGGACTCGAGGTTTAGGTGTGAGGACCTTGAGAGACTTGGTAGGTACTCTGGAGACCTGAGATACAAAGTAAAGCAAAGGATCAAAGCCAAGAAGAAGAATAAGCTAAGACAAGGGATTGACACATAAGCGAGTTGGCCTGGATACATAGTTGAGTCGGCTTGGACTGAGATCCAGCTAGCTAAGGATGCAATCGAGCTGGCTATCTTAGACAGATAGAAGATAGGGTTTGGATGAGATGTAGCTGAGCTGGCTCAACTCCTGACAGAGCTGGCTCAATGATGGTGAATAGAACTGATGGGGTTTTCTATTCGGATCTTGGATAGGCTTTTATCTTAGGGTCTTAAAGCCTGGACCAATAAGATCTTAAGTAGACTAACTCATGTATGGGTCAGGTTTAGATCTAGGGGATGAGAGCATATGAGACATATGTACATGGGCTCGGTGAGTGCTTTCATGTATTGGGTTAGCCTAGAAGAGTTTTTCAGCTGGGGTTTGGATTTATTAGGATTCATGTGGTATAGCAGAAATTCTAGGATATATAAACTCAGATATTGTATCTTTGTAATAGAGTGGAATATAATTGAGCTTTTCTTCCTAAAACTCTCTACTCTTCTCTCTTTGGTTTCAACTTTAAGCCTTAAGTGCCGACCATCTACTTTGTTCTTCTTCTCTCCAACAATTGGTATCAAAGAGGTACCAGGATCCAACAAATGGTATCAAAGCCTTGTTGAGCATGGAGGAGGAAGAAGATTAGACTTCAGTAGAAATCAGTAGTGGATTCAGATCTAAAGGCTTTCTCTAGGCTTCGTGAGGAAGAAAGAGATCACAGAACTGCTATCCACCATCGCTAGTCAAAGTATTTTTTTTAGATCTACTTGTTTGCTATTTTTGATTCATACGATCATGAAGAACAACGGGTTGAAGGTAGGATTTGAGAAGTTTCATGGAAAAAGAAAAGTTTCATGATGTGGAAGGTTAGGATGGAGGATCTGCTGGTTTTGATAAGACTAGATTTGACCTTAGAAGATAGACTGAAGGAGATGATAGACAAGAAATGGGTGTCCTTGGAGAAAAGGGCATGTGCCACGATTAGAGCTTGTCTGGCAGATGAGGTGCTGTATAGCATGTTGGAGGAGAAAACACCTAAGGATTTATGATCTAGGTTACATCAGTTGTACATGGGGAAGAACATGTGCAACAAGTTGGTGCTGGAAAAGCAACTATACAGCCTTTGGATGCAAGAGGGTGAGGTTGTTGCAGGGCATATTCAGTGGTTCGATCGGATAAGCATGGATTTGCTCAACATTGGGGTGGATCTCGAAGAGGAGGATAAAAATTTATTGCTGCTATGTTCGCTATCCAGGAGCTTCGATCTATTGGTGACGACATTGCTATATGGTAAGGAGAAGCTGATGTACGAGGAGATCATATTAGTGCTAAGGTCCAATGAGTAGTAGGAATGGATGATGAAGAGGGAGGTCTTCTAGGAGCGTCTCATGGTTTCTAAGAGACCCAAGCAAGGAAAGAAGAATGGTTAGCGAAGGGGTAGCAAGGGGTCCAAGAGATGCTTCAAGTGTGGTGAAGTAGGGCACTTTAAGCGAATATGTCCACTTTGGAAGAACTACAAGGAAGGAGAAAACTCGAATTCCATCGGTTCAATCACTGCAAGTGAAGAGTCAGATGAGCTCTTGGTGGTCTCAGAGGAGCCCATAGGATGCGGTATATCTGAGATGGTTTCAGACAAGTCTATGATGTACGGAGGGTTCAAAGGGGCAACAACGAAGTCGAAGATGCAGCGATAGGCTCAGTAGTGCAATATTGAGTGGTTGTTCTTGGGGAACTCAGTTATAGAGTCAACTTCTATGGCATCAGGGGGTCTTTGGTTTCAGGTGGAGCACTGGGCAGAGGTGGCTTTATAGATAGGTCTTTGGTCTTCAGTGATAGAGACGGTCATCCCAAAGGCCTCAAAGGAAGCTTAGTAATTGAAGAAGAATGGCGGTGGTAAGGTGTGCACAAGTAGCTATCAGGGCATGCATCAACAGCGAGTTCATGCAGAAGAACATTGCCAAGTATGCCAAGGCTTAGGTGCACCAAGGTGGAGATTGTGGGATTTGTTGTGGTGCTCCCAAGCTTTCGGAGGCCATAGAAAAAGTCAGGATGTTAGGTCCGAAAGACTAGGATGGGTATAAGTCCTAGGGCTAGAGTAGGAGTTGTCCTAGGTGAAGATGGTGTGTAGCCCTACATGGACTCGAGGTTTAGGTGTGAGGATCCTAAGGGGCTTGGTAGGTGCTTCGGAGACCTGGGATGCAAGGTGGAGCAAAGGACCAAAGCCAAGGAGAAGAATCAACCAAGACAACGGGCTGACATATAGGAAAGCCAGCTCAGATACATAGTCGAGCTAGCTCGAGGTGCAGTCGAGCCGGCTATCTCAAGCAAATAAAAGATAGGGTTCAGATAAGATACAATCGAGCTAGCTCAACTCCTAATAGAGCCAGTTCGACAGTGGCAAAAAGAACTGGATGGGGTTTTCTATTTGGATCTAGGGTAGGCTTTTATCCTAGGGTCTTAAGGCCTGGACCAATAAGGTCTTAAGGGGGCTAACTCATATATGGATCAGGTTTAGATCTAGAGGATGAGAGCATGTGAGACATATGTACATGGGCTCGGTGAGTGTTTTCATGTATTGGGTTAGCCTAGGAATGTTTTTCAACTAGGATTTGGGTTTATTAGGGTTCTTGTGGTATAGAAAAAATCCTAGGGTTTGTAAATCCAGGTATTGTATCTTTATAATAGAGTGGAATACAATTGAACTTTTCTCTTTGAAACTCTTTAATCTTCTCTCTCTAGTTCAAACTTTAAGCCCTAGGTGCTGGCCACCTACTTTGTTCTTCTTCTCTCCAACAATTGGTATCAGAGAGGTACTAGGATCCAACAAACAGAATAGGATGGAATTTTCTGTTTGGACTTGGATTGTGATTTATCCAAGGGGTCTATGAGTGTTACATGTGAACCATAGGATCTAACAGTCATTGAAGGCTGTGGTCATGATCTAAAGGCTATGGACATGGTCAGAGTCTTGTTGGACTCATATTGGGAGATAGAGTTGTGTTAGGACTCCCGTGGCAGCTAATGTAAAGATTCTCAGCCTATTTAAAGGTTTGATATGCTGTGGAGCATGGAGAAGCATAGAGAGGCTCTGGTAGCCACCGAGAATAGCTCAGTAGAGTGTCGAGCATGTGCAACCTATAGAGTAGATGCAGGCAAGCATCGAGGTAGAGTAGAGCATCAAGTAGAGTGAGGCAACGACCGTATGAGTGATCGTAAGGCATGATTTAGCAACTTTCATAGGAAGCATCCAACGGCATTGAGGAACATAGTATTGGTAGGCCTGTAAGAGGGTCTCCTTGGGGATTCTGAGAGAACTTTTATGAAGATAGCTCTAGTAGAGAGAGGTTTGTGTACATTAAGTTGAGAGTGGGTGCTCTCCTCTTGTACTTGAATTTTTTCATAGTAAAGCTTGCATGCCCCATAGAGCTAGCACTTGGGCTAATCCACATACCTGATTATATTCTTATTTTATTTCTTTCTTTCTTCTATCAATAAAAGGATACCAGATTCTAAGGTGGTGGTGTCCTAGCTAGATATCCACAACAAGTGGTAATAGAGGAGTTGATATCACTAACACTTCAGTCTCGGCATGTAGCACGCTCAAATCGAGGGAAGGTTCGAATAGTATTACAAACACCGATCCGAGATGTGCCCTGCATACTCTGATCTCGACATGCAAAGTGCTTGAATCGAGAAAAGGTTCAGGTTACAAACATGAGGCCGAGATGTACCTTGTGTGCTCTGGTCTCACTATATAGAGCACTCGAACTGAGTGAAGGTTCGAGCTGCATTGCAAACACAGCCCCAAGATGTGCCCTACATGCTCCATTTGCAATGATGTCCCTTACTCTTAGTTCAAGGATGGGCTTATTGTCCTTGTAAGAAATATGTCAATAGATAATGTTTGATAGGGATAGAATAGTTGTCCATTTATATAGGAGTGGGTTAATACCAAACTATAAGTGTTGGTACTTATATAGGGATCGAGATGTGGGAGACAATTGCAAGGATTTCGGAGGCTCTAATTGTCCAAGACCTTGCTGATGTGCAAGAGCTTAATGATGATGGCTTGAGTAGATGATTAACACATTTGATGTTTGATCTGGTTAGCGATGGATGTCCATGTAATAGTCTTTTAGATTTCAACCATTATAGTTATGATGGATAGGGTTGCTATGGTTATTGTCATGCTTACCCTTTATAGGGTTGTTGGCCCCTAGAGGCTAAGCAAGGCTATAACTATAGCAATCCCTATAGTCCATCATGACTATGGCGGTTGTTATCTGAAAGATTATTACATGGGCTTCTATCAATAATCAGATCAAATCCACCAAATGTACTAATCATATGCTTGAGCCTGTCACCATTAAGCTCTTGCATATTAGTAAATATATTGGACAAGTAGAACATTTCGTCCACGTATAATGTCTCCCATGTCTTTCTATGTAGGTACCAACGCTTGTAGTTTGGCAAAAATCTACTCCTATATAAATGGACAACTATTGTATCGCTATCAAGCATTTCTTTATTGACACATCTCTTATAAAGATAATGAGTCCGTCCTTGCCCTAAGAGTGCAGCATTTCCAAAAGCATAATCACCAAAGTAAAGGACATCATTGCAAATGGGGACGGTCACGACACGCATCCCGCGAATGCAGACTTGGAGCTTGCTAGATGACTAGGCCATGCAAGCACATGAATTTTATTTTTAAGTTATTATTTTATTTTTTAATAAAATTTATATTTCTAGTTTGTTGCTCGAGGAGGCAATCGGGGTCTTAGAGATAGAGGCTATGATTACTTGTGCAAGATACACCTAAATGAAGGTGATGCATTCTATTCTTATTGCTGTATGATCAAGCTTAGATGCTCTATTACATTACAGAGAATCACTTGCAGCCATCTCACTGTACTTTAGTGTAGAAGAACTTGCAATGTAGGGCAAGCTTGCATGGTTTGTTATATCGCAGACAATTGCTTGCTGCCACCTCATGGTTAAAGGTGCAGAGAAACGCACAATGCCTTATTTTTCAATGGCAGATCTAAGTCTTCTTCATATTTTCATATATTAAGTAATCATGTACTGCTAGATGAGAATCAGATAATGCTTAAATTAGGGATCAGTAGACTAACATATTATCATGTATTATTGGACAAGAAACATTAGACTGCTGATACGTTACAGGTGCTTACTAACAACCTTTCTTATATGTGAGTTAAATTTTGATCATCTTGTTATGTTTTGATAGATATTTTGTTTGAACCAATTTTTAGGTCATCTGCTTGGTTTTGTTTTTATTTTTAATTTTAGATATTATACATCATATCTTCTAGAGGTCGAAGCCATTCCAGCCAAGGAAAGAGCTTTTGAGGAGAGAGCGATCATGCGGCCAGCTCGCATGATTCTACACATTTCATACCAGATGATAGGAGGTCTATTGAAAATTGTATCCTAAAGTCAATCATCTAGATTATAGATGATTAAGCTAAATATAATTATACTTAAATTATAAATAAATAAAATTATTATTTTGGCCTTTTCATCATTTTGTGCATCTTTTTGTAATGAACTCTTCTGTGATGAAGTTCTTAGGGCTATTTAGACTCCACAAAGAAGGTTTTGTCATTTAGTTCTTAAATTAGTTCGTGACCAAATGATATGCTATTACTCAGGACGACAACATATCAAGTGTAGGTCGTTGTGTACCATAAGTGTTGGTTGTCCTCTTAACCAAGAAGTATGAAGATACTGTTATGGCATGTAGGTGAAGTGTAGGGGTACATTTCATTGAACGCGATCTAATTACAGAGCTC
This sequence comes from Cocos nucifera, assembly GCA_006176705.1. Taxonomy (NCBI): domain Eukaryota; kingdom Viridiplantae; phylum Streptophyta; class Magnoliopsida; order Arecales; family Arecaceae; genus Cocos; species Cocos nucifera. The sequence goes on from QRFJ01004853.1 coordinate 29,440, forward strand.
TCTACTGTCAAGAGTTGCTCGTGAAGGATATGGGTATAAGTGTCCTTTAGAATTGAGATCACCATGGTGACCTGCCAGCAACTCACTGTACTTAGGTACCAAACTACCTGAATTTTTAATTCAGTGGTGGAAGGCTACTGGGTGCAGTCAAGTACTTGACTTATCGATATGTGAGTCAAGATGGGATTGACCCCTCCAAGTGTTGGAGCAAGTGCATCACTGTATTTCAATTTAGCAAACGCTCGGTCGGGGTGGTCCATGTGATGGACACTAAGTTTTGACATATACTGTGGATGAATTTTAGGGTTGACAGTAAACCTTAGATCATCCTTTGAGCATCGAGGTCAACGGAATCATTTATATGGTATCCATATACCATAGGTTCGTCAATGTTGCATTGCAATTATTCGATCTATTCAGACATTGAGTACCATTGCTATATGGTCACATCGATTGATATAGAAAATTAGTTTTTGTGCTATCGGCTTAGGATTTGAACCTATGGAGTCACACACAATTAGAGTTTCTATCTGATCTAATGACTGATATTGAGTCTTGATGATCTAAGATTCTATGGTCAAGAGTTTCACTAGACTGAAACTTTATGACCAAGAGTTTCATTGGACTAGGACTCTGAGTCCTTCATATTCAAGACTCTCTGAACAAGAGTTCTGATGACCTAAAACTCTCTGGTCGAGAGTCTTATTGGACTGAAACTCTGTGACCAAGAGTCCTAATGGACTAGGACTCTGAGTCCTACTTATCTAGGACTCTCTGATCAAGAGTCCCATTGGTCTAAAACTCTATGTTCTCAAGATCCATTCATTTAGGACACTGGGTTTAAGAGTCCCACTTGTTTGGAACTCTTCAGAAGTTTCATATTGATGGGACTCTATTGTTCAGACACCCATCCGATTGGGACTCTAATATTTTTAGAGGATTAATTAGTAATTCAATTATTGATTAGCTCAATTTGATTGAACGATGAGGATTTGATTATGTTTAATGAAATTTTATTCGATTGGGTTTGATCCGATCAAGTCATGAGATGACCTAATCGCTAAGGGAGATTCGATCCTAATTTGATCAAGATCTAGATCTAATTAATTTCTAATTTGATTAGAATTTTATTTGTTTGAATTAAGCCTAATTTGGTTAGGTTAAACTTGATCTAATTGGTTTAAATTAATTGATTTGGTTGAAACCAATTAGGACCAAGTCAAATGAGATTTGAATTTAAATTCTCCCTAGCACCCACCATATTTGACTTTTCCACCTTGACCCACGCCCTCCTCTAATTTTTGCATGAGATTTCTCATGCAAAAATGAATGTGCACCCTTCCTCTCTTCTGCCTTTGACTTGGTCTAAGGGTTGGACTAGTTCAAACTAAGTTGAATTTTGAATTCAACTTGGTTGGTTTGAAATTTGAAAAACCTAATCTCTTCTTTATCTATTCTCCATGCCTACCTATCTTTTGTTGCACATTTTTTTTAGGCAATTTCATATTAAGGGCAAGTAGAAGTAGAGTCCTTCTGCTCGTCATCCTCTAGGATAGGCGTTGGAAGAGGATAAGACCCCATTTGAATTCAAATACTTGAAGTTGGTTGAAACTAGTTCAACCAATCTTAACCTATCCACTCCACATAGAATTTCTACTTATTTTTCATGCAATAAATTATAAGAATTTTTGTACATGAAGCCCAAGGGGTATCATTTCATGGTAAAAATTTGAAAGCAATTGGGCATTGGTTTTGGGCAAAAAAAATCCTGGAGTGAAGGTGAGTAGAGTCCTATAGCACTTTATTTTTCCTTCACATCTCTATTCTCTTCTAATTTTCATATCTAAGGACATCCAATTTTTAGATATGATCTAAATAAGGTTTATAGATTTAAAAGTCATCTTTCCATGAAAACTTATTTCATGGAAAAAATCTACATAGAGAGGATGTGAGAGGGTTTTCAGTGCGTCTGGGTTTTTGGGCCGAGTGAAACCCAAGACTTGGGAATCTCGGTTCGGGTGGAGAGATCAAGTGCTGTGAGCATTGGATCACCACCAAATTTGAAACACCCCTTCATCATCCTTCGAAGCATGTGTTTTGATTTTCTAGAGTATCTAAGAGATCAGAAAGAAGGTGCTCGATTGGATCGATTGTGATCAGCCATTGAAGGCTCTGGCGAGGAGCTAGCACTCCAGTTTGGCTGATTGGGATCAAGAGCTCAATATGGACCAACCATAGAGGTCGAACATGTGTATGGCTGTAATGCAATACTAGAGCATTATTCGATAGATTCAGACTATGGAGATTAGCTATCCATGCACAGGTATCGAGTTCTGAACTCGTATCGATCAGTAGATTCGATTTGCTGATCAATCATATTTAAATTTTAAATTACATATTAGCCTGTCTAGATCTTGAGTAGGATTTATATTGATTAGATCAATGCATGCAGTAGATTAATATTTAATTAATTTTAGTTTTTGCTACTTTAATTTTAAAAATATTTTAAAAATGCATGCTAAAAATCCTGCTCGATTTCCTACAATGGTATTAGAGCAACTGGGTTGCTTGACATGTCTAATATATAATTAGAAATTAAATATTAGTATATTTGATATGCTTAATCCAAATAACTTAGTAATTGAGAATGAATAAGCCACCAAGCCATCCGGTCATAAGGGATAAGTATGGTTTAAAGGCCATCTCCTCTCATTCAGTGGGGATCGCTTATGGTGGTAGGGGTGCCACTGTGAACTCATTCATTAAGATGAATAGTGAAAGGATTTTAATGATTAAAATTATTTTAATTAAAAAATTAAATATGAATGTATTTTAAATTAAATTTAAAAGGTTGATTCATAGTTTAATTTTCATTATGTTTTGTTTTCTGTTTAAAACTAGCAATAGGTTACTGTTTGAGAAATAAGCCGACCCATTTCTAAAATGAGTTGACCCATTTGAAAAATAGAAAATGAAAACCTTTCAAAATTTGAAAACTATTTTTGAAATACTGAACCCTGACCCATCATTCTAAAAACTTAATTAAAAGAATTAAGTATTGTTCATAGGGTCTAGAATTGTGAATTAAGATCTTAAGACAAAATCATAAGACTGTTGGTTAAAGGGTTAGATGAATTAGGTCCATTAATTGGGTTAGACCAATGGTTAGTTAAAGAATGGATTAATTTAGAGTAATTGATCAAATCTAACCAAGTGTTGAATTAGATTAGATCAAAGACACTCTAGAATCAACTCCAATAGTTGTAGTTAGACAAGTCCATGTCTTTAATTAGACTAAGATGGACTTGATTCATGGCTATGCGGTTCAACCCAAAATTGCTAAGTTGATCAGATGAAACCTAATTAACCGATTGGTGTTTAAGGTAAGTTTAGCAGTTTAGACCAGTGGTTTTTAATTCGAAGCTACTCGCACTGATTCGATCTTTGATGAGTTAATAGCATATCCCTTCCACTAATCTCACTTACCTAGCCAATATGGTCGATTGGAATTTGATTAGATCACTTGGTGATTTGGACTAACCCATGTCACTAGGAATCAGTTTGACTGATTTCAATCAGTATGACTGAACTAGGTGCCCATGGACTTAAATTGATTTGAGTCCTAACCTATTGACTTGATGAAGTCAGTGGAAGAATTTGACTTGATGAAGTCAGTAGGAGAAATTTGGTCCATATTCTTTCTATCCTTAAATCACATGTAAACTAAATTCTCTAAATTATTAGATCTTTAAAATGACTAAGTTATGGGGATAACTGAATCATAGCCTCCCATTAAGGTGAATAGTAATAAGTCCAATTTTTTGGGTAAACATTGAAGGTGCCTTACACTTGGTGTTTATTTGGATATTAGAATTACTGTACATCATCTGATAATTAGGTCACACTCTCTTAATGATGATCAGGTTAGTTAGAACTTTTCTTAGGCCTGGTTATCATTGGTTTGATGCACCGAAGTCAATCATGTTAATGGTTAGAGCTAACCAAACCTTTTCAGTGGAGGCCATAGCCTACTGATTTGGCATCTAGGACAAAATCAAAATACTAAAAATTATTTAGAAAAATAATTAGTTGTGAACCTACCTATAGATGCACACGGATTAGCCAAAGCTTTCCTTGGGTCTATATGTAGTCTATGTAGATTCTAATATCTGCTAAGGAGTTAGTATAATTTCTCAAATTGGAGGTAGAGGCTACTAATTCATTAAAAATAGTGAAAGAATCTTTAGACTAAAGTCCAAGTCTTTAGGATTAATTAATTCAAGTACTAATAAGGTTTCATATTTTTCTTTTAGATAATTAGAATGGCTAGAGTTAGTCCGCTCCGTTCATTGTTTTGGATAGTGGCAAGTGTTTAGGATCTAGTGTTGACCCTAATAAGGTAGACCCAAAGAGGAATTATGCTCTAAAGCCAAATAGGCTGAACAGGAGAAATCAGCAAGTGATTGCTGGTCAAGGCTATTATATAATAATACCTTGCAATTTTTCCATCTATGATATATCTACCTGGGTATTAGATACCGAAAGTTCGATTCATATATGCAATACATTGCATGGACTTCAAATTGATAGAAAATTTGAGAATGATGATAGATTTCTTAATGTTGGGGATGGAAGTCAAGTTTCAGTCTTAGCATTGAAAACTCTTGAATTATTTTTTAAAAATATTAGTATCATTTTAAGTGACTATTACTATTGTCCATCTTTTCTGATGAACATAATATCCGTTGAGCTTTTGGTCCAAGATGGTTATAGTTTATCAATAAAGGAACATTATTGTGATATCATTATGAATGATGTCACAATAATGCAAGAATAATTAAAAAATAATATTTATATTTTATCATAGCCTATTAGTGTAATGTATACGTCAAATAAATGACCAAAACTAGATAATATCACTAATACTTATCTTTGGCACTATAGGCTCAGTCATATAAACAAGAATAGGATTAACAGGTTAGTCAAGAAGCGTATCCTTGACATTGATGATTGTGAATCATTGAATACCTATGAGTCCTGTCTTCTTGGTAAGATGACTAAATCACCTTTTACAGGAAAAGATGAGTGGGCTACTGAGCTTCTAGGTCTAGTGCATACTGATGTATGTGGACCTATGAACATATATGCTAGGGGTGGGTTTTACTACTTCATTACATTTACTGACGACCTATCTAGGTATGGGTACATCTATCTTATGAAGAGTAAATTCAATTCATTTGAAATGTTCAAACGACATCGAAATGAGGTAGAAAAATAACTTAGGAAGAGTATTAAAATTCTTTGGTCTGATCGAAGAGGTGAATATCTTTCAAACGAGTTTTTGATATATCTAGGAGAGAATGGGATTCTCTCATAATGGACTCCTCCTGGAACACCACAGCATAATGGTGTATCTAAAAGGAGAAATCAAATCCTATTGGACATGGTTTGGTCCATAATGGGGTTTACAAGTCTATCAATTTCATTTTGGGGTTATGCACTAGAAATTGCCTATTTTATTTTGAATAATGTTTCGAGCAAGTTTGTTGCAAAGACTCCATATGAGATATGGACTGGACGTAAGCCAACACTCTCTCACATTAGGGTTTGGGGATGTCCAGCTTGTGTTAAACATTTGCAACCTGAAAAGCTTGGACCTAGGTCCGATAAATGCCTATTCATAGGATATCCTAAGAAAACTAGGGGTTATTACTTCTACCTTGCTGAAGAACAAAAGGTGTTCATCAGCAATAGAGCAGTCTTTTTGGAAAAGGAGTTTCTTAGTGAAGGAACAACTGCTTCTAATGTTGAACTTAATGAAGTTTGACAGGTGGAAGAACTGATACATTCTAATGAACCTACTGAACTAGATTTGATAAAATCAAATCCAGAGCCTATTGAAATGGCACCAAGAAGATCCAATAGAGTACCACATCAATCAAACAAATACTATGATTTCTTAGTCCGAAATAATGATCCTATCGAACTCGATGAGAACGATGAGGATTCAATCACCTATATGGATACCATGCAGAGGTCCGACTCAAATAAGTGGCTGAAAGCCATGGAATCGAAAATAGAGTCCATGAAGGTCAATAGTGTATAGACACTAGTTGATCCACTTGAAGGGATAAAATTCATTGGGTGTAAAAAAAGAAAATGGGGCACAGATGGGAAGGTGGAGATCTATAAAGCCTATCTGATTGTCAAGGGATATCATCTGCATTTTGGTATTGACCATGACAAGATATTTTCTCTAGTGGCAATGCTCAAATCTATTTGGATCATATTTGTGATAGTAGTATACCTAGACTATGAGATCTGGTAAATGGATGTAAAAGCAACTTTCCTAAATAGAGAGTTGGATGAAGAGGTGTATATGATACAGTCTGAGGGTTTCATATCCACATATGAGTCTAAGGTGTGCAGGCTTCAAAGATCCATCTATGGATTGAAGCAGGCATCATGGAGTTGGAACATGCATTTTGATAAGTAATCAGAACGTATGGCATCATTAAGAATAGAGAAGAATCCTGCATGTATAAATAAGCCAACGGTTCTATTGTTGTATTTCTTGTACTGTATGTTGATGACATTCTCTTAATCGAAAATGACATCCCTGCATTACAGAGAATAAAGGTTTGGCTGTCATCTCAATTCTCCATGAAGGACTTGGGAGAAGCTTCCTACATCCTAGGAATGAAGATCTATAGGGATAGATCTAAAAGGTTGCTAGGATTATCCCAGTCCATGTACATTGATACCGTACTGAAGAGGTTTAGCATGGAGATTTTCAAGAAGGGCTATCTCCCGATAGGTCATGGAATTTTTCTCTCAAAGAGGGATTGTCCGACAACTCTTCAAGAGAGAGATCATATGAGTAGAATACCATATGCTTCGACAGTAGGTTCTATTATGTACGCCATGATGTATACGAGATCAGACGTGGCATACTCACTACGGATAGTGAACAGATACCAGTCTGATCCAGGTGAGAATCACTGAAAGATTGTGAAGACAAGTCTGAAGTATTTGAGAAATACAAAGGACTAGTGGCTTATCTATGGAGATACTGACTTAAAACTTATGGGATATACTGATTCTAGTTTTCAGTCAGATTATGATGATAGCAAAAGTATGTCAGATTTTATGTTTACCCTAAATAGTAGAGTGGTCTACTGGAAGAGTTCCAAGCAGCACACTATAGCCGATTCTATGTGCGAGGTGGAGTATGTCACGGCATCTGATGTTGCGAAGGGAGCTGTGTGGCTACGAAAGTTCATTGATGAGCTAGAAGTGGCACTCTCCTTGGATGGTCTAGTTCTGCTATACTATAACAGCACTGGAGCCATAGATCAAGCGAAGGAGCCAAAGGCATACATCAGCACACCAAACATATTCTATGTCGCTACCACCTTCTACAAGAAATCATAGAGCAAGGTGATGTCGAGCTTCAGAAGATCGACGGAAAGGAGAACATGGCCGACCCCTTTACTAAAGCTCTAGGAATCAAAGAGTTTGATAATCACAAATGGAAGACGGATATTTGATACTATTCTGAGTGGCTTTAGTCTAAGTGGTAGTTGTTGGAAATTATATCCTAAAGCCAATCATCTAGATTATGGATGGCTGAGCTAAATGTAATTATACTTAAATTATTAATAAATAAAATTATTATTTTAGCCTTTTCATCATTTTGTGCATCTTTTTGTAATGAACTCTTCTGTGTGAAGTTCTGAGGGCTATTTAGACTCGACAAAGGAGGTTTTATCATTTAGTCCTTAAATTAGTTTGCGATCAAATGATACGCTATTACTCAGGATAGCAACATATCAAGTGTAGGTCATTGTGTGCCATAAATGTTGGTTATCCTCTTAACCAAAAAGTATAGTGATATTGTTATGGCATGCAAGTGAAGTGTACGCATACACTTCACTAAATATGATCCAATTGTGGAGCTCTCTATTGTCAAAAGTTGCTCACGAAGGATATGAGTATAAGTGTCCCTTAGAACTAAGATCATCATGGTGACCTGCAAGCAACTCACTGCACTTAGGTACCAGACTAACTGAATTTCTAATTCAGTAATGAAAGGCTACTGGGTGTAGTCAAGTACTTAGCTTATCGGTGTGTGAGTCAAGATAGGATTGATCTTGAAGAAAAAAACCTATTTTTCGGATCAGGTTTGTTCAGATCTAATTGGATCAGGAGGGATATTTCAAAATTTTTTTCTTTAAGATCCTAATCAGATATTAGACTTCTCATATCTGATCTTATTAATTTGATAGTAAAAATAAAATAAAAATAAAAATTAAATCTAATTTAATTATACCTTTATTTTGGATAATCCAATTATCCTGTGATGATCCTGATGTATGCCTGAGGTTCAGGATGTAGCCACGCAAGCACCTAGCCTCTACCGGTATCCACTCGGACAGGATTTAGAGATCTTCTTCTTCTCAATAAATTTTTCAAAAATTAGATATAGATCTGATCTTGAAGATCTTTAAAACTCCTTTTGAAGAACTATCGTTGTCTCTTGCAGCAGTGCTGCCTTCTTTCTTTCTTGGTGCCGTTCACTTGCTTGGATCGCACCTTATTTGTGCCCAAAACCCCTTGGGCATGGAGAGGAGAGAGAGGACCAAAGGGTGGCATGGAGAAGAAGGAAGAGAGGCTTTGTGGCATGGGCTAAAGGCAGAAGCATTAAAAACCTAGGTGCAGACAGGGTTTACATAGACCCTGCTGCGCCATGCAGTGCCACATCTTCTCGGCCAATCATGGCCCTTTGAGCAATCAAATCTAAATCTGATTGATGGGATGACATCACTTGATCCAATCAGATAAGAGACCCTCAAAACCCTCCCAAGGTGGTGCCAAGACTGGGTCAAACAAGAGTTCTTGGCACCACAAAGTTTAATCCCCTGAAGCAACCCTGAGTCCCATCTATATGGGACTCCAGCTTTATCCTCATGGGATGCACGCGTCCCTAAGCATGCACCCTCTTTCTGTCTGCATTTTAGCAAGAGGATAAGTCCCCAGGTACTCTCCTATGGGTGCATGATATATGGGCAGATGTCTAAGTGTCCAGGGTCAATATTTTATCAATGTCCAAAAATAAGATTTAATAGGTGACCAAAAATAGCAGGTATTGTTTTAAATTTATCTCATAAATTAAGACAACCCTTTTCTGAGGCATGCATCCTCTTCCTATCTACATTTTAGTAGGGGGATAAGTCCCTAAGTACTCTCCTATGGGTGCATGACATATGGGTAGATGTCTAAGTGTTTAAGGTCAATATTTGAATAATGTTCGAAAACAAGATTTAGTAGGTGACCAAAAGTAGCAGGTGTTGTTTTAAATTTATCTCATAAATTAAGACAATCCTTTTTTGATCTAGACAAGCTCCATTCAGACCAAGTAAAGGTTCCTGAGTGAACCCAAACATATTTGGCTCAGTTGAGTCAAGGTTTAATGATTGCTAAAGGAGAACATTAGGCTCAATCGTGTGTTAGCATGATTTTCTTGAACCTAATTGAATCTTATTCAAATCAATTGAACTGGATTAGTCTAATTGATGATATCTAGATCCAAACTCTTGTTTGTGTGATCCAACTAGGTTCAGATCCATATGGTAATGGGATACATCACGATCTCTATCATCGACATCATCGAAACATCTTTCGATAGATTAGAACTTTTCTGATTCAGACAACTAGTATGATCGATCATCCAAATTATTCTAATTGCTCCCAAAATCCACCAGTGACATCTAGCAGCAAATGATGGCAACCCATTAGAATAGAAAGTGAACCTCTCGGTGCAGTTACCTGTGTGATTAAGTTCCTCTATCTTTAGCCCCGACCGGAGTAGGGTTAAGGTGATCTCATCAAATCCTAATTTTCATTATATGAATTAATCATTCGATTCAAGACCACTTTGAAAATCCTGATAGAAACTCTTTCTATTATTTCACTCTGCTATGGCCACGGGCTTATGGACTTGATTCTCATGATCATCATAGGGCTGCTCCTCATCTACCATGGTAGATAGATCTCCTATTGGTGCAATCCAATTCCTATAATGAACATGCTATAGCCAACATACAACTCAGGATTCTGAATGGCTAGGAGATCGAGTTATGATGTAGTCAAACTATAACACCCTTAAGATGAATTGTCGATGCACCTCAGGTCAAAGAATCAGACACACCACTGCAGCTTCGAGCCAGTCATCAATGAGAAGGAAGACTTTCTTATCACTGCTCCAGGTGGTCACGCTCAGTGCCCTCATTCTCTAAAGAGTACCTATACTCTCGCTTCTGTATCTTTACACCATAGATTCAAGACTCATCTATCCAAAAGAAGCAATCGTACACCAACCTTCTGGATCATTCACCATCCTCATGATGATCCTATGGTTGGGAGCATTTTATGAGTTAATAATGAAAATTCATGTCTTAAATTTTTAACTCTTGAAAATATGAAGTATCATTACCATTAACTCAAGAGATGTATCACAGACACTTTCAAATACACACTATGATAGAAAATAACTCATTTTATTATTTATAGTTAAAATTATAATTTTGTCCTTAGAAGTGTATTACAAGTATTAGCTTATCTAGCTTCTAGGGCACACATATCTAACAAACTCCAACTGGACCTAAAGCCAATTGGCTACAACAATGTAGGCTTTGATCTTCTACTGGCTCAACATCTTTGTAAGTGGATCTGCCGCATTATCTATGGAGTCGACTCTCTTGACCTCAACGTGACCTTTCTTAAGGTAATCATGGATGAGGTGGTATCGCCGCTCGATGTGCTTGGATTTTTGGTGACACCTCGGCTCCTTAGTAAGGGCTATGGTGCCATTATTATTACAGTACAGAGAAATGGCATCCGATGGCATCACTTCGATCTCATGGCGAACTTCTTGTACAAGAATGCCTCCTTCGCAGCTTCTGACGTAACGATATACTCTGCTTTCATGGTGGAATCTACTATCACTATCTGCTTAGAACTCTTCCAACTGACAGTACCACCATTACATACAAACAGACTTTCAGATGTTAACTTTCGATCATCTATATCGGACATAAAATCCAAGTCTATATATCCCTGAACTTGGAGTTCTCCATTACCAAAAACCAACATCATATCCTTAGTTCTTCTCAAGTACTTAAGGATACATTTCACAGAAGTTCAATATTCTTCATCTGAATTCGACTGATATCTGCTTGTGATACTGACACCATGGGCTATATCAGGTCGTATACATAACATGGCATACATGAGGCTCTCTATTGCTAAAGCATAAGGAATCTTGCTTATGCATTCAATCTCCTTAGGTGTGTTGGGACAAATTTTTTTTTGGAGAGATGAATGCCATGTTTGAAGGGTACCAATTTCCTCTTGAAGTTTTTCATGCCAAACCTCTTTAGCACTTTTTCTATGTACATCTTCTGTGAAAAACGTAGCATCCTATTCAGTCTATCTTTATAGACCTTAATTCCTAGAATGAAGGATGCTTCTCCTAGGTCTTTCATGAACAATTCTTTAGATAACCATATTTTAACTATGGTCAACATGGAAATATCATTTCCAATAAGGAGGATATCATCTACGTACAGTACGAGGAAGACAATAGCGCTCCTACTGACCTTTTTGAAAACACATGGTTCCTCCTCATTCTTGATGAAACCAAATAATTTGCTCACATCATTAAAATGAGTATTCCAGCTTTGAGATGCTTGCTTAAGTCCGTATATGGATCTTTACAGCTTGCATACTTTGTGATCAACATCATTGGATGTGAAACCTAACGATTGTTCCATATAAATATCTTCCTTAAGGTATCCATTTAAGAATGCCATTTTTACGTTCATTTGCCACATTTCATAATTAAAATACGCTACAACAGCAAGCAATATGTAGATGAATTTTAGCATGGCTACTGGCTAAAGGGTATCCTGATAGTCAATTTCTTCACACTGACTATATCCTTTTGCCACTAATCTAGCTTTGAATGTCTCCATATTTCCATCTGCATCAATCTTTCTCTTGTAGATCCATTTACACCCAATAGGTACTATACCTTCAAGTGGATCTACTAAGATCCAGACTTGGTTTGAGTGCATCGAGTGAATTTCTGACTTCATTGCCTCTAACTATTTCTCAGAGTCGATATCCGATATTGCCTCATCATAGATTTTGGGATCATCATAATGAACCCCATTACCTATGAGGAACATTTTCTCTACTTCCTTTGAAATAGTACCTAAGTACCTCTAAGGGGGATGAAAAACTCTTTCCGATCTACGAGATGGAGGAGGTAGTGATTGTATTGGCTCAACCTGATTTGGTTCCATAGGGTCCTTAGCTCGTAGCTTTTGTGAGATTTTCTCCTCAAGCTTGATTTGCTTTCCAATGCCATCATCTTGAATAAACTATTTTTCAAGAAAGATGGCATGCCAACTCACAATCATATTATGGTCTTCTGGAATATAGAAATAATATCTTAATGACTCTTTAGGATATCCTATGAATCGAGGTCTAAAGGACCTATAGTCTAACTTATCCATTTGTTATCTTTTGACATGAGCTGGACAATCCTAAATTCTGAGATGACTCAGACTTGATTTCTTATCATGCCATATCTCAGATGGTGTGGTAGAAATGATTTTAGAGGAAACCCTATTCAGTAAATATATAGCAGTTAACAGACTATGTCTCCAAAGAAAATCAGTAAGGTCTGTGAAGCTCATCATGGATTGGACCATATCTAATAGGATCCGATTTCTCTGTTCTGAAACTCCATTAAGTTGAGGTGTTCCAGGTGGAGTCCATTGAGAGACTATGCCATATTACTTGATATAGTCCAAAAATTTTTGACTAAGGTATTCACCTCCTCGATCTAATCGAAGAACCTTAATGGGTTTTTCAGTTTGCTTTTCCACTTCATGTCTGAATTCCATAAACTTTTCAAAAGCTTTAGATTTGTGTCTCATAAGATACACATATCCATACCGAGATAAATCATCAGTAAAGGTTATGAAGTAGACAAAGTTGCCTCCAACCGGCACATCTAATGGGCCGCATACATCAGTATGTACTAGGGCAAGTAGATCCATGGCCCTTTCCCCATGTCCTACAAAAAGGAGCTCAGTCATTTTGCCATGAAGACATGATTTATAAATTGGATATGACCCAAAAGTCAACGGACTCAATAGCCCAGTTTTCTCTAATTTGTTAACTTTATCTTCTGCTATATGACCTAGCCTTAGGTGCCATAGATATCTATCATTTGGACTATCCCTGGATCATTTTGATCCTATGGCATTTACATTTTGCTCGATATTAAAGATAGATACATCAATATGTAACTGGTAGAGACCGTTAATAAGAAAACCATTTGCAATTTTATTTTTTTCATAAAGAATATTACCATGGTCCTTAAGAAAACTAATTACATAGCTTTGTTATGCTAAACATGAAATAGAAATCAAATTCTTGCTTGCAGTAGGCATATAATAACAATCCTTAAGTATTAAATCTAAGCCAGATGGTAGTCGAAGAGGATAGGTTTCCATGGCCACAATAGCAACCTTTGCTCCATTTTTGATGCATAGGATCATCTCACCATCCCTCAACCTCCTGCTGTCCTCAAGACCCTGCATGGAAGTGCACAAATGAGCACTAGAACTAAAGTCAAGCACCTAACTAGATGTAGAAGAAATTGTAAGGTTAGATTCAATAACGAGTATACCTCTAGAAGGACCTATCTCCTTCTTATTCTTCAAGGTGGCCAAGTATGTAGGGTAGTTTTACTTCCAGTGGTCGTTAGTATTACAATGAAAATAATTTCCTTTATCAGCGGCCTTCCTCTTTAGCTTTATGTTTTTTTCTTTCCACCTTCCACCTTCTGTCTTTTCACAGACTTCTTCTTCTTTCTAAAAGACTTTCTCTTGGAAGAAGTCCGTTCCATAGTAAGTACTGAGTCTTTAGAACCTTTCATAGAAAGCTTAGCAGTAACCAACATATTCATAAGCTTGGCTAGAGTATTCTGAAGTTTATGTATATGATAATTCATGATGAACTATCCACGCATCAGTCAAGAATTGCAGAATTATATCATTCTACAGATCCTGATCTAACTTCACTTCGAGCTTCTTAAGCTCTTTTAAGTCCTTGATCATCATCAGATAATGATCTTGGAGTGACTGCCCATCACGTATTTTAGCCTTAAACAGTCATTTAGTGATCTGATATTTGACTACGCAACTTTATTCACCAAACAACTCTTGCAAGTGAGCCAACATTTGGCAGGCAGTCTTGATATCTTCATATTGGTGCTGAAGCTCATCAGACATCGAGCCCAATATGTAGTATCTAGCCTTATTATCTTCATCCATCCACTTGTCAAGAGACGCTCTCTGTTCAACGAACGGATGAGCTAGTATGGTTGGGGGATCCTGATCCAATACATGAGTCAACTTCTTAGAATCCAAAATAATTTTGATGTTTCAGAGCCAATCCTTGTAATTGGGTTCGGTCAGTCCATGGGTGTCCAGAATATGGGCTAGTGGATTGGATGCAGATATTTTTTTTTTGTATAGAGTCAAAGTTTCTAGTTAGATTTTATAATTAAGACTTGACTAATTTATTTAGGAGTTTAATTTTTAAAAAAATTAGCTCCCACTATTTTTTTGGATCACTACACTCTCTCTGTAAAGATACAAAAATCTTCACGATTATTGATTTCTAGTGGATGATGCAGTCCCATCAATTGACTCATCACCTCACCTAACAGATATTGATGATGAGTTAGCCAATGAGTGAACAACTCTTGTCCAATGATTCTCTAATCATGGTGCACCCAAACTTGATCTCTAATTCATGAATCTCACTATGCCCAAAATATTGATCCACTCCTTTGTTAAGTTAGACCCACCACTTGCATAAGTTGGATTTCTAATTGGATCTTTCACCATATCCAAAATATTGAGCCCAATCCATCCTCCAGCCCATAGCATCCAATGCTTAATAGACATGGTTGCATCTTTCTAGTGCAACTGAATCACCATGACCAGTCGAGAATAATCAACCGCGGAAAGGGCCCGCACTACAATGGTGGAAGACCTTAGACTTAATCTTTTCTTAGGAAGATCTGATTTAGGTCTCTTTAAACTTAACTTGACATAGCCATAACCATTATGTCTAACCAAGTGGCATGGGTCAACTCAAATTGTTAGCCACCTTAGATCAGGACTAGACTAACAAATATAGCTAGGTAAATGAGATCGGTGGAAGAGATATGCCATTAACTCGATAAGAACTTTTTCGAGTCGAGTAGCTCCCAATTAAAAATCAGTCGATCATACCTGCCAAACTTACCTTAGACACCAAATTATTGAGCTAGAACCAATCGGGTTAGCCTACAAGCTAGACTCTAACCATTGAGCCTAATTAGGTCTTAACTCGATCGATCACTCATGTGACTTGACCTTGACCCAGACTTAATCCTATTAGGCCAGTTAATTTAAGCACTCTTGATCCCACCTAATCAACTCTTGATTCAATTTGATCAACCACTAGACCTAATTAAGCTACCCAAGCCCGAACTCAATTTTATGAATATATCTTAGATCTAAAAATTCTTAATTTTAAATCTAATATATTTTATAATCTTAATTCTTAATTAAGTTTAGGATTCATAAATAAAATATGCATATAAAATTCTTGGATTTCAGGATCTAGAGTTTTGCAGAAAATAAATTTTTGATTTTTGATTAAGGATGAACGTGCAGCACCCCTACACATCATAAGAACATCCCATCAAATGGAAGGAGAGGGCCTTTAAATCCTACTTTGTTCTTATGATCGGACGGCCAAGGGGAATGCCTTAATCAGAAATATGATAAATCTATAAAACTAGTTAGATCTACATCATATATCGCATATATAAAAAATTGATCTAACTAAAAACATGTTTTGCATACATCTCATGTATCATATCATGCATGTTTTTAGATCTAAATTATCTCAAAAATATTTAAAAAATAAGATTTAAATTTGATCATATTAAATTATAATTTATTCTAGAAATTTTTTTAGAACTATTCTACAACTAACCAAAATATGCATCTATCATATCTCATATGAATAAATTAAATAAATTTATTTTCTAATTTTTAGATCTAATTATAATACTTATAATATCAAAAAATAGTAAATAAATAGATCTAAAAATTATAATTAATTAAATTAAAATTATGATTATGCTAGACTACACATAGAATAATTCTATTTCTAGTCTAGTCATGCATCTCATACATCTTAGATCTAGATTATTTAATTTTTAATTTTTTGATTTTAGATCTAATCACATCAAATGTGACATTTAAAATTATCTAATTATTATATTAAAAATATATTAAAATCAGATCTAATGAATTATGGAATCTGGCTCTAATACTAGTTGAAGGAAAAAATCTATTTTGCGAATCAGATTCGTTCAGATCCGATTGGATCAGGAGGAATATTTCAAAAAATTTTCTTCTGAGATCCTAATTAGATCCGAGACTCCTCAAATCTAATTTTATTTATTTGATAATAAAAATAAAATAAAAATAAAAATTAAATCTAATTTAATTATATCTTTATTTTAGGTAATCCAATTATCCTGTGATAATTTCGATGTTTGCCTGAGATTCAGGATGTAGCAATGCAAGCGCCTGGCCTCTACCAGTATCCATTCATATATGATCTGAAGATCTTCTTCTTTTTAATAAATTCTTCAAAAATTAGATATAGATCTGATCTTGAAGGTCTTCAAAACTCCTTTTGAAGAACTGTCATTGTCTCTTGTAGCAGTGTTGCCTTCTTCCTTTTCTGGTGCCTTTCACTTGCTTGGATCGCACCTTATTCATGCCCAAAATCCCTTAGGCATGGAGAGGAGAGAGAGTACCAGAGGGTGGCATGGAGAAGGAGGGAGAGAGGCTTTGTGGCATGGGTTAAAGGCAGAAGCATTAAAAACCTAGGCGTAGATAGGATTTATATAGACCCAGCTGCGCCATGCAGTGCCACATCATCCCAGCCAATCAGGCCCTTGGAGCAATTAGATCTAAATCTGATTGATGAGATGACATCATCTGATCCAATCAGATGAGAGACCCTCAAAATCCTCCTAAGGTGGTGCCAAGACTAGGTCAAATAAGAGTTCTTAGCACCACAGAGTTTAATCCCCTAAAGTAACCCTGAGTTCCATCTGTATGGGACTCCAGCGTTATCCTCATAGGGTGCACACCTCCCTAGGCATGCACCCTCTTTCTATCTATATTTTAGTAGGGGGACAAGTCCTTAGGTACTCTCCTATGGGTGCATGACACATGGGTAGATGAAAAAGTGTCCAAGGTCAACATTTGACCAATGTCCGAAAATAAGATTTAGCGGATGATAGAAAATGGCAGGTGTTATTTTTAATTTATCTTATAAATTAAGACAATTCTTTTTTTGATCTAGACAAGCTTTAGTCAGACCAAGTAATGGTTCCTGAGTGAGCCCAAACATATTTGTTTCAGTTGAGACAAGCTTTAATGATTGTTAAAGGAGAACATTAGGCTCAATCGTGTGCTAGCATGATTTCCTTGAACATAATTTAATCTTATTCAAATCAATTGAACTGGATTAGTCCAAGTGATGACATCCAGTTCCAAATCATTGTTTGTGTGATTCAGTTAGGTTCAGTTCTGCATGGTAATGAAATATATCACGATCTCTATCATCGATATCATCGAAACATCTTCTGATGGATCAGAACTTTTCTGATTCAGACAACTAGTATGATCGATCATCCAAATTATTCTAATTACTTTCAAAATCCACCAGTAAAATCTAGCAGCATATGATGAAAACCCATTAAAACTAAAAATGAACCTCTCGGTGCAGTTACCTGTGTGATTCAGTTCCTCTATCTTGAGCCTCAATTGGATTAGGGTTAAGGTGATCTCATCAAACCCTAATTTTTATCATATGAATTAATCATTCAATTCAAGTCCAATGTGAAAACCATAATAGAAACTCTTTCTATTATTTCACTCTGCCATAGTCATGGGCTTATGGACTTGATTCTCATGATCATCATAGGACTGCTCCTCATCTACCGAGGTAAATGGATCCCTTATTAGTGCAGTCCAATTTCTACAATGAACATGCTATAGCCAACATACACCTTAAGGTTTCGAATGGCTAGAAGATCGAGTTATGGTGTAGTCAAACTATAACACCCTCAAGATGAATGTTCAATGTACCTCTAGTCAAAGAATCAGATACATCACTGTAGCTTCAAGCCAGTCATCGATGAGAAGATAGACTTTCTTATGACTGCTCGAGGTGGTTACGCTCAGTGTCATCGTTCTCTAACGAGTATCTATACTCTCGCTCTGGTGTCTCTACACCATAAATTCAAGACTCATCTATCCGAAAGAAGCGATCGTTCACCAATCTTCTGGATCATTCACCATCCTCATAATGATCCTACGATCGGGAGCATTTTATAAGTTAATAATAAAAATTCATGTCTTAAATTTTCAACTCTTGAAAATATGAACTATCATTGCCATTGGCTAAAGTGATATATCACAGACACTTTCAAATACACACTATGATAGAAAATAATTTATTTTATTATTTTTAATTAATATTATAATTTTGCTCTTATAAGTGTAT
The DNA here is from genome assembly GCA_006176705.1 of Cocos nucifera. Classification (NCBI taxonomy): domain Eukaryota; kingdom Viridiplantae; phylum Streptophyta; class Magnoliopsida; order Arecales; family Arecaceae; genus Cocos; species Cocos nucifera. The sequence continues at coordinate 48,166 of QRFJ01004853.1, forward strand.
TACAAGTGTCAACCAATATGGCTTCTAGGGCACACATATCTAACAGACCCCTCCAAGTGTTGGAGCAAGTGTATCATTGTATTTTAATTTAGCAAACCCTCGGTCGGGGTGGTCCATGTGATGGACACTAAGTTTTGACATACATTGTGGATAAATTTTAGGATTGACAGTAAACCCTTAACCATTCTTTGAGCATCAAGGTCAAAGGGATGAATTATACGATAACCATATGCCATAGGTTCATTGATGTTGCATTACAATTATTCAATCTATCTGACCATTGGGTACCATTGCTAGATGGTCACATCGATTGATACAGAAAATTAGTTTCTGTGCTACTGGCTTAGGATTCGAACATATGGGGTCACACACAATAGGAGTTTCTACCTGATCTGATGGCAATATTGAGTCTCGATGATCTAAGACTCTATGATCAAGAGTCATACTAGATTGAGACTCTATGACCAAGAGTTCCACTGGACTTAGACTTTGAGTCCTTCATGTTCAAGACTCTCTGAACGAGAGTCTTGATGACCTGGGACTCTATGGTCGAGAATCCCATTGGATTGGGACTCTGTGATCAAGAGTTCTAGTGCACTGAAACTCTGAGTCCTACTTATCTGACACTCTCTGATTAAGAATCTCATTGGTCTGAAACTTTATGATCTCGAGATTCATTCGTTTAGGACACTGGGTTCAAGAGTCTCACTTGTTTGAGACTCTTAAGGAGTTTCATGTTGATGGGACTCTATTGCCCAAACATCCATTCGATTAGGACTCTAATATTTTTAGAAAATTTTTTAGCAATTCAATTACTGATTAGCTCAATTTGATTGAGTGATGAAGATTTGATCAAGTCTAATTAAATTTGATTCGATTAGATTTGATCCGATTAGGTCATGAGATGACCTTATCGCTAAGGAAGATTCATTCCTGATTTGATCAGGACCTAGACCTAATTAATTTCTAATTTGATTAGAATTTTATTTATTTCAATTAAGACTAATTTGGTTGGGTTAAACCTAATCTAATTGGTTTGGTTGAAACCAACTAGGACCAAGTCAAATGAGATTTGAATTTAAATTCCTCCTAGCACCCACCATATTTGACTTTTCCAACTTGGCCCACACCCTCCTTTGATTTTTGCATGAGATTTCTCACATAGAAATGAATGTGCACCCTTCCTCTCTTCTTCCTTTGACCTGGTCCAAGGTTTGAACCGGTTCAAACTAAGTTGAATTTTGAATTTAACTTGGTTAGTTTGAAATTTGAAAAATCTAATCTCTTCCTTATCTATTCTCCATGCCTACCTATCTTTTGTCGCACATTTCTTTGGACGATTTTAGATTAAGGGTGACCAAAAGGAGAGCCCTTCTGCACATCATCCTTTGGGATAGGCATTCGAAAAGGATAAGACCCCATTTGAATTCAAATACTTGAAGTTGGTTGAAACTAGTTCAACCAATCTTAACCTATCAACTCCACATGGAATTTCCACTTATTTTTCTTGCAATAAATTATGAAAAATTTTTTGTGTGAAGCCTGTGGGGCTATCTTTTTGTGGTAAAAATTTAAAAGCAATTGGTCATTGTTTTTGGGTGAAAAAAATCTTGGAGTGAAGGTGAGTAGAGTCCTATAGCACTTTATTTTTCCTTCATGCCTCTATTCTCTTCTAATTTTCTTATCTAAGGACATCTAATTTCTAGATATGATCTAAATAAAGTTTATAGATTTGAAAGTTGTATTTCCATAAAAACTTGTTTCATGGAAAAACTCCACACAAAGAGGGCATGAGAGGGTTTTTAGTGCATCTGGGTTTTTGGGCCGAGTGAAACCCAAGACTTGGGAATCTGGGTTTAGGTGGAGAAATTGAGTACTGTGAGCATCGAATCGCCACCAAATTTAAAACACCCCTTCATCATCCTATGAAGTATGTGTTTTGATTTTTTAGAATATCTAAAAGATCAGAAGAAAGATAATCAATTGGATCAATCGTGTTCATCCATTGAAGGCTCTGACAAAGAGCTAGCACTCCAGTGGGGCTGATCGAGATCAGGAGCTCCGTGTGGACCAACCATAGAGATCGGACATGTGTGCAGCTATAGTGCAATATCAGAGTATTATTTGATGGATTCAGATTATGGAGATCAGCTACCCATGCACAACTATCAAGTTCTGAACTCATATCGATCAGCAGATTCAATTTGCTGATCAATCATATTTAAATTTCAAATTACATATTAGCATGTCTAGATTGATGGGATTGGTGTACAGGGTGGAAGCACGGATTTCAAAGTAAAAATATGAAATCATATAAACCAAACCCGAACCCTAGGACCACCTCATTAGTAATTAAATCATATAACATACATTTGTAACATAAAAGAAAGTATTAGAACATACCTCTTATCGCTAAACCCTAAATTGACCCTGATCGTCGGTAGCAGTCTGTCAGAGTTTCCACCAGGTGCCCACATGTTCACCCTCCAATGTTGATCCACACAGAGACTTGATCAAGACACCAGCACCTTTGATTTATATAATTAGAGTTCTAATAATAAGAACTTTAATTAAAAAGGGCAAGACCTTCTTTAGCCTTTATGTCATCTTCCTTGCCTCTCCTTATCTATCTTTCTTTTTCTTTTGTCTTCTTAATTTTCCTTCCTAATCTCTTAGTCTTAAGATGACTTCTTGTCCTTATAATGACAAGGTCTAGACAAGAGAAAGGAAGAAAGAAAATTGAACAAAAAGAAACTCTTGTAAGAAAGAAAGATAATTTTCACACACACGGACTCTTGGTGTGCACCCTTATTTATAATGTACGTAGGGGTGCCAACAAAAAATATCATGCCCTTTCCTCATCAAATTCTCATGCCCCATCAGCCAATCTCACACCTCATCAGTAAAAATGAGATATAGACTTAGTCCAAGAGGTGCCTTAAAGCAGAAGGACTCTTGGATTAATTCTACGTAAGCTTTTTTTTTTACGAAGAGTTGCAATATTTCATCTTTGGAGCCACCCTTTTCATCCATTAGATCATGAAACAAGGCCATCCAATGGCTCTAAAAAGGGATGCCCATTCAGCAAGAATGCGTGAAGTTAAACTTTGAATAGTCAAAGTTCCAAGAGACTTTGACTTGGTCCAAGAGACATCAAGGAGGAGTAGGCGGCATGGAGTCTTGGGCGACAAAACATCTTGGGTGAAAAGAAAAAAGAGTATTTCATCTACAGAAGGACTCTTCTGTGCCCCATATCTGATGTCCATGCCAATATAAAAATTTATGTGACATAACAAAATGGAAAAAGTCAAAGAAGGTAGATGCCAACAAATTCCGTGCACCAAAGAGTTCTTTGTGCATGAAAGACTTCCCACGCACAAGAGAGAGACTCTCTGGCATGTGGGATGCAGATATATGGCACCCAATCTGAAGCCCAATCAATCTAGGTTAATCCAACTCAAGACCAAATCCTATTTGGCTCAAATCGGATCTAAATTAGCCCAAATCGGATGCTGATTCGAATCTAATTTGAAACCAGGTGCTAGGGTTTGCTACATGTGCTAGCATGTTCATCTTGCAAACATGATCTAATCCAATTAGACCCTTAATCAACTCTCTTTGTGTGTGACCCATTGGGTTCCACATCTAACCAGCAGTGAGTCTGGGTGTGATTTGACCTAATCTGGTTAGAACTCAACCGAACCGATTTAGGTCAAAACTAGCCAACCCAATTTGACTTCATTTAGAATACATTCTAATTTAATGATCAAATTATAATTTTAATTTGATCGAACTAACAACACATGATTGATGTCTAGCAACATATCATGACTTCCTAAAAGATGTGAAATTTTGATGGAAATACCAAAAATATCCTTCAGTGAAAATTACCATGCAACTAGGTCCTTCGATCTCCCTGCATCCTAAATATGACTCTGGGTATGAAAATATGTCAACCCCAATATCATATTCATTTCTCTTTCAATCTCATGGTGATGATTCATTTAATGAAATATTAGAAATCATTTCTAATTTTTTCATCATGCTTTGATCAAAGTCTTCCTGAATCATCATTTGTTTGAAGCAAGTAGGATGCTATTTCCTCTTACCAGGAGAGATCGATTCCATGTTAACCTACTCACAACCTTCATATATATAATCAACCATATCCAGATCATCCATACATAACTGAGTCATGAATGAGTATGAACTAAAATATGGATTTATATATATAAGATTCTATGGTAGTTTCAGGTCAAAGGATTACATGCACAAATTCGACTATGAGAACCATCTATTGACATGTACATAAGGCTCCATTAGATATTCTTGATTTGGATCAATTCAGTGAACTCATTCTCTAATGAGCACCCACATTCTTGTATTAGTGTCATACACAAGTTATTGTGAGATCAATCACCCTCTCAATCGAGCATACAAAGAATGTGCTAGTCTTACCGAAAAACATTGATCCCTAACTCAATGTCCCATCGACTAGGAATATTTAAATTAGAATTTTAAGATTTTAGGTCTCACTAGTATAATCTCATCATAATGCTAAAACCATAGCCCTAATTTATAGGATTCATCAAAATCTTAAATAAATAATAAGATATTGCATGTAATGAAATAAATATCTTTATTTATTAAAAATGTCATTACATGAGTCTGGAAGATAAAGAACATCCCAAAAATAAATTGGCTTGAGGGCATATTCCTTTCAATCTTCCACTTGCACTAAAGCCAATCACCCTTATATTTTAATCCCATACAATCAAGGTGGCTATCAAATAGTTGCAGTGGTAAAGCCTTAGTGAATGGGTCTACTATGTTGTTCTTTATGTCCACTCGTTCTATGACTACATCTTGTCTTTCAATAATTTCTCGAATGAAATAGAAGCATCTCAAAATGTGTTTGGATTTATGATGAGACCTTAGTTCTTTTGCTTGAGCTACAGCTCCAGTATTATCACAGTAAAGTGGTGCTTGATTCTCAGTTTCAGGAATAACTCCCAGTTCAGTGATGAACTTCTTCATCTAAACAGCTTCCTTGGCGGCTTCACTTATAGCTATGTATTCTGCTTCAGTGGTTGAGTCAACTATAGTTGGCTGCTTAGTACTTTTTTAACTTACTGCTCCACTGTTCAGATTAAATACATACCCTGAAATGGATTTGCTATCATCTGGGTCTGATTGAAAACTAGAATTAGACTATGCTTCTAATTTAAGATCATAACCTCCATATACTAGAAAAATATTTTTAGTCCTTCTCAAGTACTTAAGAATATTTTTCATAGCTTTCCAATGATCCTCTCTTAGATCAACTTGAAATCTACTTGCAATGCCTAAAGCATAAGCAACATCAGGCCTTGTACATAACATGGCATACATTATTAATCCAACAGCCAAAGCATAAGGAATAGAACTCATTCTATTTCTCTCTTCAGGTATCTTAGGAGACATCTTTTTAGAGAGATGTATGCCTTGACTCATGGGTAAATAAACTCCCATCCATACTGAATCTTTTCAGTATTAAGTCAATGTACCTTGATTGGGACAAGCCTAGCATCCTCTTAGATCTATCTCTATAGATCTTTATTCCTAGTATATAGGATGCTTCTCCCAAATCTTTCATGGAAAACTTATTTGATAGCCATAATTTGACTGATTGTAACATTGGGATATCATTCCCAATGAGTAGTATGTCATCTACATACAGAATCAAGAAGACTATGGTTCTTCCACTAGTTTTCTTGTACACACATGGTTCATCAACATTCTTGATAAAACCAAACTCTTTTACTGTTTCATCAAAATGGATGTTCCAACTCCTTGATGCTTGCTTTAATCCATAAATGGATCTCTTAAGCTTGCATACTTGATTTGGTTTCTCATTTGACTCAAATCCCTCTGGCTGTGACATATAGACCTCCTCCTCAAGGAAACCATTAAGGAAGGCAGTCTTTACATCCATTTGCCATATTTCATAATCATGGTATGCTGCTATAGCAAGCATAATCCGAATAGATTTGAGCATGGTAACAGGTGAAAATGTTTCATCATAATCAATCTCCTGTTTTTGCCTAAAACCCTTAGCCACCAATCTGGCCTTATAGGTTTCTATTTGACCATCAGCTCCAATCTTTTTCTTAAAAATCCATTTGCATCCAATAGGGTTTATATCCTCTGGTGCATCCACCAAAGTCCATACTTTGTTGGTGTGCATGGATTCCATTTTGGATTGCATGGCAGCCAGCCATTTGTAAGAGTCCTTACTTTTGACTGCTTCCGCATAGGTCAGAGGTTCGTCATTTTCAATGACTTGGGCTTCATTATTCTCAATAATGAAACTATACCTCATAGGTGTATCTTGTACTCTTTCAGACCTATGGATAGGAGTTATGTGTTCTAGTTCTTTTATATGATTATATAGTTGAGAAATTTCTATTTGTTTTTCTTGAACTTCACTATGTTCAATATTTCTGCCACTGCCCTTTTCTAGGATAAATTCATTTTCCATGAAAATGGCATGCCTACTTACAAATACTTTTTGTTCAGTAGGATGGTAGAATATATATCCTATACTATTTCTAGGATATCCTATAAATAGACATCTGTCTGATCTAGCATCAAGTTTATGTCCAAAATTTCTTTTGACATAAGCTGGACAATCCCATATCTTAAGATACTTAAGATTAGATTTCTTACTTCTCCATATATCATATGGAGTACTAGATACAGATTTAGAAAGAACTCTATTCAAGATGTAAATTGCAGTCTCCAGAGCATAACCCCAGAAGGAAATAGGTAAATCAGTGAAGCACATCATGGACCATACCATATCTAATAAGATACGATTTTTTCTTTTGGCTACACCATTTAATTGTGGTGTATAAGGAGGTATCCATTTAGAGAAAATTCCTTTAACTTTAAGATAGTCTAGAAACTCACTAGATAAGTATTCTCCTTCTCGATCAGATCGAAGGATTTTTATACATTGTCCAGTTTATTTTTCGACCATACTTTGATACTCTTTAAATTTATCAAAGGCTTCTTATTTGTGTTTTACAAGATACACATATCCAAACCTAGATAAATCATCAGTAAATGTAATAAAATAAGAGTATCCTCCTTTGGCTTGAGTTGTCATAGGACCACATACATCCATATGTACAAGTCCTAATAACTCATTTGTCCTTTCTCTATGTTATTAAATAGAATCTTGATCATTTTACCCATGAGGCATGATTCACAAGTTCCCAATGATTCATAATCAAAAGGATCAAAGAACTTTTCTTTATATAACTTATTAATCCTAGCCTCACTAATATGACCTAATCGATAATGCCAAAGTAAAGTATTATTTATGTCATCTCTCTTATATTTTTCATTTTCATCAATATGAAATATATTATTATCCAAACATAGAGTCAACAAACCATTGCTAAATATACCAAAATAAATATTTTCATTAGAATATTTGATCGAACAACCTTCGCTCGTTACATTAAGACTATAACCTTGTTTTAATAACAAGGGTATAGATATAATATTTCTAATGATCTTAGGCATATAATAACAATTTGTAAGCTCTAAGATCTTCCCATAAGGTAACTTCAATATATTTGTCCCTACAGTTTCTGTTCTGGATAGATTCTCCTCTAGTGCCATAAAGCTTGAAGTTACCTTTCTTCAAACTCTTAATTTTCTGCAGCCCCTGCAAAGATTTGCAGATATGAAAACCATAGCTGGTATCTAATACCCAAGAATTTAAAATGGAAGAATTTAATGATAATATTGTATGTATCTTATACATACCTTTTGGTGCATTATTTGCACCAGACTTCATGGTTGTAAGGTAAGCCTTGCAATTCCTCTTCCAATGGCCAGCTTTGCCGCAGTGAGAATAGGTCATTTATCCGAAAACTTTCTTCCTCTTTTTCTTCTTATTTATACCATTTTTAGGATTCAACCTTCTCTTTGAATCCTTTTTGCCTGCCTTCTTCTTGGAGATCCCTTCCATAAGAAGAAGAGGAGCCTTTTCTTTCTTTATATAGCTTTCTACTGTCTTGAGCATATTTAACAGCTCAGGCAATGAAGAATTCAGTTTGTTCATGTGATAGTTCACAACAAACTAAGAAAATGATTCTAGGAGTGATTGTAGGATCAAATCCTGACTTAACTCTCCATCCATTACAAAATCTGATTGACTTAATCGAGTGATTAGGTCAATTACCATCAAAACATGATTTTGTACAAATGTTCCTTCTATCATTCGTGCATGAAATAATTACTTAGATATCTCATATCTAGCAGTCCTACTATGCTCTCCATAAAGCTCTTTTAGATTGAGCAATATGGACTGAGTGTCCGTGCTATCATGCTGCCTCTGTAATTCATTATTCATAGAGTCAAGTATGATGCATTTGACAGTAAGGAAATTATTTTGCCATATCTTGTATGTGGACTTATCTTCATCCATGGCATCATTTCCTAACGGCTTAGGATCAAGGGCATCAAGAATATAGGAGAGTTTTTTTTTGACTGAGTACTATTTTTAGGTTTCTTAACCAGTCAACATAATTTTGACCAGTCAATTTATTTGAATCCAAAGTTGAACGTAATGAAAGTGAAGAAGCCATTTAATCTCCGTAATAAAGAACAATATATAAGCAAACAATTCATGATGATAAAACATAATTAAATTAGGACTTTAATTTAATTATGTCTCCCACTAAAAATTATAACCCTCTTATTGATTTTCTTAGTGAGAATAAGATCCTAATTTCTTATAAAAAGTCTTGTGGTTGCACAACGAACCTATTATAAGTTCAAAGGTAGGAAACTCTTTCCAATTGCATTTTATGCAACTCTCAAAAACTTTTGCCTCTAAAATATTAATAGCCTTGTATTAGCACAACAAACTTTAATGTTTTAGTTTAAGTAGAACCCTTCATTTCTATACAGTCAATAATTGAAATATAACTACTTTTGTAGTTACACAACAAAGTAGTATATTTAAAATGCCGTAAGCATCTCAATGCACTAGATTAATATTATATCTTTTCCCATGATAGATCTTGTGGTTACACAACAGAGCTAACATGGTTCTAGACATAATAAGAAACTAGTATAAAGGAAGGCCTTAATGTAGTGAATATAATATTAAGCATTTCAATCTAGAATTAAATTAATCGAATTGGCTAGGTAAATAGGAGAGAAATGGGGGTCCCCCCGTTGCTTAGACACCAATAAATTGGCCAGGTCAGATAATGGAATCAATTAAAAAATCATGTTCTCTTTATCAATCAAGAACCATTTTTCCTAGACATCGATTGATCAATTAGACATCTTGACTAATTCAGCTAAAGATTAATTACACTACAACTTAATATAATTTTTTTTATAGAGTGATTTAAATGGTCTCAATGCACATATTGATTTAAAATAAACTAAATGCATAATATTATTAATTATGATAAAATTTATATATGTCAATTAACATGTATAATTATTCTAGGACAACCATCATTATATAGTGAATACTTTCCACTATATCAGCGCAACCTTTATAGAATAATATATACAACAAAATCTCATTATGATAAGAAAAAGAATATGATCTCATCATATAAAATTAAAACATGCTAAAAATTTTATATCATACTTGTCATTTATGCCATTATACTATAAGCAAAGCATTATATGATTTAACCTAATAAGGCTTGCTCTGATACCACTGATGGGATTGGTGTAGGGGCAGAAGCATGGATTTCAAAGCAAAAACATGAAATCATATAAACCAAACCCAAACCTTAGGACCACCTCATTAGCAATTAAATCATATAACATGCATTTGTAATATAAAAGAAAGTATTAGAACATATCTCTTATCACTAAACCCTAAATTGACCCTGATCGTTGGTAGCAGTCTGTTAGGATTTCCACCAGGTGCCCACATGTTCACCCACAACGTTGATCCACACAGAGACTTGATCAAGATACTGGCACTTCTGATTTATATAATTAGAGTTCTAATAATAAAAACTTTAATTAAAAAGGGCAAGACCTTCTTTAGCCTTTATGTCACCTTCCTTGCCTCTCCTTATCTATCTTTCTTTTTCTTTTATCTTCTTAATTTTCCTTCCTAATCTCTTAGTCTTAAGATGACTTCTTATTCTTATAATGACAAGATCTAGACAAGAGAAAGGAAGAAAGAAAATTGGACAAAAAGAAACTCTTATAAGAAAGAAAGATAATTTTCACATGCATGGACTCTTGGTGTGCACCCCTATTTATAATGTACGTACGGGTGCCAACAAAAAATCCCACACCCTTTCCTCATCAAATTCTCATATTCCATCAGCCAATATCATGCCTCATCAGTAAAAGTAAGATATATACTTAGTCCAAGAGGTGCCTTAAAGCAGAAGGACTCTTGGATTAATTCTATGTAAGTTTTTTTTTTATGAAGAGTCGCAATATTTCATCTTTGGTGCCACCCTTTTCATCCATTAGATCATGAAACAAGGCCATCCAATGGCTCTAAAAAGGGATGCCCATTCAGCAAGAAGGCATAGATATAAACTTTGAATAGTCAAAGTTTCAAGAGACTTTGACTTGGTCCAAGAGACGTCAAGGAGGAGTAGGCGGCATGGAGTCTTGGGCGGTAAGGGGTCTTGGGTGACAAAACATCCTAGGTGAAAAGAAAAAAAGAGTATTTCATGTGCAGGAGGACTCTTCTATGCTCCATATCTGATGCCCATGCCAATATAAAAATTTATGTGACATAATAAAATGGAAAAAGTTAAAGAAGGTAGGCGCCAACAAATTCCATGTGCCAAAGAGTTCTTTGCGCATGAAAGACTTCCCATGTGCAAGAGAGAGACTCTCTAGCATGTGGGATGTAGATATGTGGTGCCCAATCTAAAGCCCAATCAATCCAGGTTAATCCAACTCAAGACCAAATTCTATTTGGCTCAAATCTGATCTAAATTAGCCCAAATCGAAAGCTGATTCGAATCCAATTCGAAACCAGGTGCTAGGATTTGCTACATGTGCTAGCATATTCATCTTGCAAACACGGTCTAATCCAATTAGACCCTTAATTAACTCTCTTTGTGTGTGACCCATTGGGTTCACATCTAACCAGTAGTTAATCTAGGTGTGATTTGACCTAATCTAGTTAGAACTCAACCAAACCGATTTAGGTCAAAACTAGCCAACCCAATTTGACTTAATTTAGAATACATTCTAATTTAATGATCAAATTAAAATTTTAATTTGATCGAACTCACAACACATGATTGACATCTAACAACATATCATGACTTTTCGAAAGATATAAAATTTTGATGAAAATACTAAAAATATCCTTCAGTGAAAATTACCATGCAACTAGATCCTTCGATCTCCCTGCATCCTGAATATGACTCTGGGTATGAAAATATATCAACCCTAATATCATATTTATTTCTCTTTCAATCTTATGATGATGATTCATTTAATGAAATATTAGAAACCATTTCTAATTTTTTCATCATGCTTTGATCAAAGTCTTCCTGAATCATCATTTGTTTGAAGCAAGTAGGATGCTATTTCCTCTTACTAGGAGAGATTGATTCCATGTTAACCTACTCACAACTTTCATATATATAATCTACCATATCCAGATCATCCCGTACATAACTGAGTCATGAATGAGTATGAACCAAAATATAGATTTATATATATAAGATTCTAAGGTAGTTTCAGGTCAAAGGATTACATGCACAAATTCCACTATGAGAACCATCTATTGACATGTAGATAAGACTTCATTAGATATTCTCAATTTGGATCAATTCAGTGAACTCATTCTCTAATGAGCACCCACATTCTTGTATTAGTATCATACACAAGTTATTGTGAGATCAATCACCCTCTCAATCGAGCATACAAAGAATGTGCTAGTTTTACCGAAAAACATTGATCCCTAACTCAATGTCCCATCGACTAGGAATATTTAAATTAGGATTTTAAGATTTTAGATCTCATTAGTATGATCTCATCATAATCCTAAAACCATAGCCCTAATTTATAGGGTTCATCATAATCTTAAATAAATAATAAGACACTGGATATGATGAAATAAATGCCTTTATTTATTAAAAATATCATTACATGAGTCTGGAAGATAAAGAACATCCCAAAAATAAATTGGCTTGAGGGCATATTCCTTTCATAGATCCTGAGTAGGGTTTACATTGATTAGATCAATGCATGCGGTAGATTAATATTTGATTAATTTTAGTTTTTGTTGCTTTAATTTTAAAAATATTTTGAAAATAATGCTAAAAATCCAAGTCGATTTTTTTTAGGGTCACCAGTGACCACATAGTCATATGCAGTAGCAACAACTCATAAAAATAAAGTCATGGTCAAGGACATGCTTAGCTCATGGCACCTGCAAAATGGCTGGAGGATAGACAGCTCATTCACATTCAGAGCCACTCATAAGTACTACAACTTCAATTAATATGTTTCTAATTTAGAAACTCTAGAGTTAATATTTATTATTCAAAATCAATTTTGCAACACGTTTAGAGAGTTTGAGTATCTCGTGTGGTTATCAGCATCATCCAATGCTTGATGTTGGGGTCGATGAATGAGTTTTCTAGCTAGCCATCTAGAACATGCGATGTAGCCTAGAGGATATTTTTGGTAAGTGAAAACTAATTTAATTTATAAATTTATGATATGTTGGTATTTTAATTACATATAAATATATGGTTGCTTCTATCTTGCAGGATTTCTACCGATTCGAGACATCCTAGGATGAGGGGCAGGCCATCATATGTTCAAGAAGGTGGCCACATGGAGGCTCCGAAATGACCTCTATAGCCTCAGGCAGTCCGCTATCCAGCACTCCAATTTTTAATCACCATGAAGATTCTTTATGGATCACTGGATGTGGGTGGACATATGGTAGGCCCTTTAGGACCAGTGGAGCAGTGAGGATTACTTTGGTAGGTGGTAGAGAGTCTGGTAGAATTGGGCCATCCAGTAGGATCCTATCAGACATACAAGTGGCTCGGTAGACACACATATTATGGCTGACAAACTGGTAAGAAATCAATATCAAAGCTCTTTACTAGAATTATAAAAATTCTTATATGCATATTTTAATTAATTTAATTTTATTATTTAATTATTGTAGGTATGATAGCTGGGTCATCTACTAGACCATCTATAGTTATGGTGCGCCACACACCAATCTAAGAGGACTGGTGACTATTTAGATTCTACATTGCGAAGGATCGTGATAAGAACATCAAACCTTAATTACTGATTAAATTATTATAGGATCTAACTTTTGTATTATAACTAATATATTTCTTAACTATGCAGACGTGTTATGCAATGTACGTTGCTGAGAGGTAAGGTGATGACCCATCTTCTTACCCCTGCTTAACCTTAAGGGGTGGCTCAGTGCCATTGGGGGATGAGTAGGAGTTGGGTTATAGAATTTGGTCATAGCTTCAACCCTCCACCTTCTCAATATCCTTCGGCATCCTGATAGGCCTCGACATCCTAGACCTAGAGCGATGCACACGTGGAGGAGGTCGTGCAGAGGCTTCTAAGCCAGCGACCTCAGAGTCTCCTGGATGCCATCCATGATATAGGCGTAGAGCTTCTCCAAGATCCTAGCTACGTGACCAGCTAGACTCATCATCCCATCCATCACATTAGGTATATATTATTAAATTATTTTAAGTTTTTATTTTTAGAAGCTTTGTATATTTAGGTTTGAGTCTGGAAAGGAGATTTAGGGGCTAAAAATTTAAGCTAACTATTTAATCGATGGGCCAGAGTTATCTATAGCTCCATATCATCAATTGAAATGTGTAAAAATAATTTATTCAAGAATTAAAAGAGTATATCGAAAGATATACCTCCGTATCAAAAGATATGCTTCCATATCAAAACTTACTAATATTATTTAATTTTTTTTTGATAAGATGCTGGGGCATCCAGCTCTCATCGACCAGCTACTAGAGAGGAGCAAGAGGAGGAGGCTGATAATGATGATGATCAAACTTGATTTTTCTTTTGATGTATTGTATATTTTTTGATATTGCTTATAAAAAATTATATAATTTTTATTTTTAATATAATATAATTAGTTTTTAATTTTTGATTGTTATATCATCTTTGGATTTTAATTATAATAGGTATTGAAAACTATAATTCATTATAATTAACCAAAATAGATTTTAAAAAATATTATTATTAATTTTTTAAAAGAAATTGAATTAGGTATTACCATCGATATTAGTGATGGCATCTGCCATCCCTAATATTTTTTAAATTATTTTTTTTATTTAATTTAAAAATTAAATAAAATTAGAGACAACATTAGTGATGGAATAATTTATCGCTAATAATAATTAGCGATGGTATTAGCAATGAATATGCTATCGCTAATATTTTTTAAAATTCTTTTAATTTTTTAAAAAAATAATTAAAGAGAATTTATTTCATCTCTAAAGTCATTGCTAATTCTATTATTAGCGATGATATTTTTTGCCATCGCTAATGTCCTAATTAGCAACAAGAATTTTTCAGATTGGCTTTTATGATGGTATTAGCGATGCCATGAGTATTAGCGATGGCAGATGGACTATTAGCGATGGCATTTTGCCATCGCTAATTGTTTGAATTCTTGTAGTGTGATCTCCTAAGAGAATAAGCATGGGGAGGCACCAATTGTGCGCACCCCTATCTTTGACCAAGTCTTCATTCACAAGGGGAGAGGGGCACACGCCCCCTAGAATTTCTCGAGGGGCATGCACCCTCAGATATCTAAATTTTGGGGAGAGAGGGTGCATGCCCATTCTTGGCATGGACCCCTTAGAGATGTGGATAAGGGAGAGTTTGTTTTATTCTAGTTTGAATGAGTTAAAGGTTTGTTTTATTCAAACTTCAAACTAGAGGTAGATTATTTTGGGCACCAACCATCTTATCTAATAAGGTAGCGCACATCCAGATGGGTGTTTTGTTTGACAAAATACATGGAGAATTTAGATGGGGCACCACATTTTAGTTGGAGAGTCCTTTAGCTTTAGGTATTTGATCAGATCAAGTACTTAAAGCTCTAGAACTCTAGTATTCCTATTTCTATAAATAGGGGTTTATGCTAAAGGGTTTAGCATTGCAATATCCAAGCACAAAGCCATGCTTCTCTACCTCCATGCCTCCTCCCTCCTCTCCAGATCCTCTCTTTCTCCATCTCTCCCATGCCCAAGAGTTGGGCTTATTCAAGCTTTTGAAGATCGAAGTGTTGTCCGTCCAATCATGTATTAATCGATTTGTTGCCAATGATCCAATCAAAGGCAGATCTAGGAGATCTAGATCTAATTTTGCCAAAATCAAATCAAGGCAAAGAAAACATCCAGATTTGAACCTAAGTGGATACTGATAGAGGTCGGGCACATATGCGGCTTGAAGGTGAACTTCGATCAGATTCAAATTATCAAATCATGGAGATCATCTACTCATGAAAAGTGATATGATCACCAACTCTTTTCATGCTTGTTTACTTATAGATTATGTAATTAGATCCATGAATCCAAGGCTAGATCAGATCTAAACTTTTTTTTAATTCTGCTGCATTTGATCCAATCCAATCTAGTTGGCACAAAAATTTCTTCACTCTTACTGAAGGACAATCAACAAATAGATCCCTTTTATTTAATGGTATAAATTACATACGTTAGAAAGAATGTATGTGCATTTTTATCCAAGTACTTGATTATAATCTTTGGAGCACCAATCAATGGCCCACACATACCCACAATCATGGGAGATGGTATTGTCACTCCTAAATCTGAAAATGATTGGGATGACTTGGACAAGAAAATGCTCTAGCTCAATACAAAGGCCATGAATATTATTTATTATTCTTTAGACTTGTTGGGGATAAATCCTGCTCCTGTCAAAGTCCAATTCGATGCTTAGCCTAATGCAACAGGTAGCCACAGAAGAACTTCAGTGGATGGGTCTTGGCCGAACTCCTTAGCAGTCGAGTTCTTTCAAGATCCCAGCGGACGAACCTTAGCCGAACTCCATCAGTCTTTCGGGCTTCTATGGAAGTTGGACTCCTTGTGGACTCCTCCAATAGTCGGACTTCTACGAAAGCCGGACTCCTTGCGAACTCCTCCAGCGGTCAGGCTTCTACGGGAGCCGAACTCCTTGCGGACTCCTCCAGCGGCCCAACTTCTATGGAAGCCGAACTCCTTGCGGACTCCTCCAACAGTCGAGCTTCTACGAAAGTCGAACTCTTTACAGACTGTTGATGGATTCATATAGACGATTCCACTACTAAATGGTTACACAATAATAATGATTGTCATTTATCACGACAATAACAATCGGCATTTATCAAGTCAATAACGATCGACATTGATCAGAACAGCTACGACAGTCATTAATCAAGGCAGCTACAACAAGCTCCATCTATAAAAAGGACCCTCCAGATATGCTTATGCCAGGTTCTAAAAACTCTTCTCTCCTCCTCGAAACTTTGCCGAACTCCACAGTGAGCACTCCATTTCTGTTGGCCAGAGCTAACTTGACCGTCAGAGGGTCCTTCCAGAGCTATCCTCATCGACTCCGGATGAGACTTTATTTTACAGGTCACCGACGGCGACCTCGTCCCCTTCCACTCCAGTTCAATCCGACGTCAACCAAAATCTGCACCAACAAGACTCAAATAAATTTAATAGAGTTTCTACCTCTATTTTAGCCAAAAAAAAAGAGGATAGATTATAGGTTACCCATGAGGGTATTAATCAAGTTAAAGAAACTAAGATTAATATACCTGTCCATAAGTTTGAATTATCTAAAATGAAATATAGTAAAATTATTTTTAAGATATTTACTAAATTAACTAATATTATTAATGATCTTAAAAGTTTAGATAAAGCTTACACTAATAGTAAACTTGTTCTCAAAATTCTCAAGTCATTTTCTAGAGCATGGGAGGCAAAGGTTATAGTAATTCAAGAGATCAAAGATCTCAACACTTTGCCACTTGAAGAACTTCTTGGTTCTCTTATGACCCATGAGTTAACCATGAAACAAAATAGTGAAAAAGAATCCAAGTAAAAGAAGACCACAGCTCTCAAATCAATCACCAAAGATGAGAATGATAGTGAAGAATCAGAAGAAGGGGATGATGATGATGATATGACACCAATCACCAAAAAATTTAGAAGGTTCATGAGAAAGAAGAAGCAAAATTTCAGAAAGAGGTCTTTTATAAAGGGTGAACTAAGGAGAAAGGGAAAGAGAAAGTGCAACCTATGTGCTCTGAGCGCGAAAAGCCCGAGCACTTCAAGATTGACTACTCTCTTCTCAAGAAATTCTCAAAGAAAATCAAAAAGAAGATAATGACGGCCGCTTGGAGCAATAGTAAAAACTCAAGTTTGGATGAGGAAACTTAAGAAGTGGCAAATTTGTATCTTATGGCACATGAGGAGGAGGTAATTTTAGATCTTAAAGCTAAATTTGCTTTTGATGAATTACAAGATATTTTTTCTAATCATTTAGATGAGTTTAAAATGTTTAGTTTAAAAAATAAAGAAGTAAAAGGAATTAATCATATTTTGGTCAAAGAAAGGAAGAGTGTTTGAAGAAAAATGGATCTTTATTTCAATAAAATCAAACTTTGAAGAAAGAGCTTGAAAAATTAAAATCAATTGTTGGAAAATTCACTCTTAGCTCTAAAAATTTTAAATAATTTTAGCAATCAAAGGGTTATTTTCAACAAAGATGGCCTTGGTTTCTATCCACTCAAGAAACAAAAATTTCTAAAAAGACTTTTTGGTAAAGTCCACATCAATTACATCTCCAAATATTACTTTTTTTTGCTATGGAAAACTTGGACACCAAAGTAGATTCATGTGATTTTAGAAAGTTAAATAAAAATAAATCAAAAAGTTTTGGGTTCAAAAATAAACCATTTTGACTAATCCTAAAAGATCAGAGAATGCTTGGGCACCTAAAATTACAACTTAATTTTATCTTGTAAATATATCTTGCAATCTGAGAAAGGAAAAGAAGATAATTTCTTAATAGTGGCTACTCAAGACACATGATGGGTGATTGATCATAGTTTATTATCCTTGAAGCCAAGAAAGGAGGAGTGATAACCTTTGGCGATAATGGCAAAAAATACATCATTGAAATGGATAATATTTATATCACTCCTACCTACATTGAGAATATTTTGTTATTCAATGATTTAAAACATAATTTCTTTAGCATTAGTCAACTATATGATAAAGGTTTAAAATTATTCTTAAATCTTTAAGGTGCATTATTTCTAGTTCCAATGATGATGGCATTATCTTCATTAGACATAGATATGGCAATATTTATATGATAGATTTAGATGATCCTTTCATGAAGAATGATCAATGTCTAGTTGCAATGGATGCTAGAATCAATGAGACTGGTTTGTTATGGTACCATAGATTAGAACATGCTAGTATGGATTTGATTTCGAAATATTAAAAGGGATCTTATAAAATGCTTGCCAAAGATGAATTTTTAAAAGAATAGTATTATACCCCACTCTCTAAACCAAGCTAGGTTATAACAATTGAGCAAGATTTTACGAGTACCTTATGCCATAGTTCATAAGCCACTAGTAGACCCTATTCCACTATCATATCATGTCATAATTCACAATAAATGTAATACACAAGTTAGCTCATTTGATTTAGAAAACAACTTTAAATCTTTTATTTATCATTTCATAACTTTGTACATGTAGTTTTAGAATATATTACATCAACATGCGCTGTTTAAATAAAATCAACATACATAACATATCCCAAGAAGCTCTCCTAACAAGCCCATATATCCAAAATAGTTCTCCCAAAAGTTAACATGACCCAAAAAATAAAGAACTCTCCATCCAGCTGATGTGACCAACCTCTGCTAGTATAGATGCTGATGATTAGGGGTGAGCAAAAAAATCCAAAAAACTAGTTAATCAATCCAAAATTGGAAAACCAGTTTGAAAAATACAGTTAACCGAACCATCAGTTTCGATTTCAGTTTGGATTGTTTAAAAAAATTTTGATTTTGGTTCGGATTTAGTTTTTCCATTTAAAAAATAATGGTTAACTGAACCAACCATTACATATATAATATATAAAAAATATAATTTATATATAATATGAATACATAGTTCAATTGGTTGTTTTTGGTTTTTTGTTAAGGGTCACCAAACTGATAGACGTCACAAACCCATGTTTGTTTTTTTTTTGGTTTAAATAAGGGTAACCGAATTGATAGACCCACGTTTGTTTTCTTTTTGGTTTAAAAATCTAAAAAATCCTTAGGAATATGAATAGCTGCACTTCTTCATTCTTTTTTATTCTTAGCCCTAACTTTTTATTTTTCATTCTTCCTTCTTTGTTCTTCCCCCACCACCGCCACTCTACTTCTTCTTCTCCATCCCTCACCGCTGAACTTCTCCATCCCTTACAGCTGAGCTTTTATTTTTCCCCTACCATCGCCATTCTTCTTCTTCTTCTCCATCCCTTGCCACCAAACTTTTCCATCCTGCTAAAACAAAATCTCACACATTCGTCTCTTTCTTCAATTCTCTAATCTATGAGCTATCACTTTAATTATTTTTTAATTTTTATGTTTTGATGTCTTTTCTTGATTATATTATTCTTCAAGATAATATCTATCAAGAAGATTGCTCTCTTCTTGTTTTATTAAAATTTGACAAACCCATGTTTTGCTTTTTAGATGCTTTTCTTCTCCATCCCTCACTACCAAAATTTTGGCTGATATGATCCTTTGTCACTCTTCATCTCCATCAATCCGAGCTAATCCTTCAAGTTCAATAAGATATACTTAGATTTTTTATTTTTATATTCTTCAACCATATAAGAAATTGTTAAAAATTTCTATGCCAAAATTATTAGATTTTTTATTTTTATATTCTTCAACCATATGTGTTGGTTGTTTTTTTTTTTTGATAATTTCATGCAATGCTAAAGAAAGGAAATTCATTTGATTCTACTTCCTTTATTAAAGTGCTATTTTTTATTTTCTTTTTTTAATGAATGCTTTATCAAAATTCATTGGATGCTCAACATACAGATGTGTAGCTCTAATATTGTTATTGCAGCAAATTTAGAAAATATTATATTAATTAAAATTTTTGCATATTAAACTCTAGAAATTTTGTAAATTAATCTTGCTTCCTAATTAAATTTTATTTTTAGATGTCGAGTATAGGAGATAATACCAATACTGCGATAGAGTGGGAGTGTTGATGTTCCAAGCTCAACACCATCTGCTTCAATGAAGCCACCTACTTCAAAGAAAAGTGATAAAAGGAGATCATGGGCTTGGGACCATTTTACCAAGATTCATTGTGAAAACAAAAATGATCAATGAGCCTCATGCAATTATTATGGTAAGGATCTTGCTTGCCCTGCTACAAGTGGGACAAGTTGTTTGATCAATCACTTAGGTAGATGTAAGAAATATCCATATAATGAGATGAAGAATCAAAAGACTTTAGAGTTCAAACCTAATAATACTTCAAAAGTGGGGGGGACAAAACATTCACTTGTGTCTTGCACTTTTAGTCAAGAAGAACGTAGGAGAGCACTCTCTAAGATGATTATTGCTGATGAAATGGCTTTTAAAATTATGGAACATGAAGGGTTTTGTCACTTTTGTAGTGTTTTGCAACCAAGGTTTAAACTTCTTTCTCGATTGATAGTGGCTAGAGATTGCTATGAAATGTTTATGAAAAAAAATTAGAATTGAAGAAATATTTTGCAAATATATCTTCAAGAGTTTGCCTCACTACTAATATTTGGACATCTTGCCAAAACCTTAGTTACATATGTCTCACTGCTCATTAAATTGATCATGACTAGACTTTGCATAAAAGAATTATTAATTTTTGCCCTATTTCTAGTCATAGTGGGGAAGTTATTGGTAGGGCTATTGAGAGATGTTTGCTTGATTGGGGCATTGGCAAGGTTCTTACTGTGACAGTAGACAATGCTAATTCAAATGATGTTAGTCTTGATTATTTGAAAAGAAGATTTAATAGTTGGAAGGGTAGTGTATTGATTACTGAACATTTGCATATGAGATGTGCTGTACATATTTTAAGTCTAACTGTTAGATATAGATTGGAGGAGTTGGATGATTCTATTTTGTAAATTTGCAATGCAGTTAAATATGTTAGATCCTCTCCTTCGAGGTTGCAAAGATTTAAATTTTATATTGAAAAAGAAAAAATTGAGAGTAAAAGTCTTGTTTCTTTAGATGTTGAAACTCGATGGAACTGAACTTATATGATGCTAGAGGCTACTACAAAGTTTCAAAAGGCTTTTGATTTGCTAAAGAGTTTTGATAACAAATATGTGTCTGAGCTTACAAACAAAAAGGATCTGCCTACTAGTAGTGATTGGGAGCATGCCCAAAATTTAATTCTTTTTTTGAAAATCTTTTATGAAACCACTTTAAAATTGTCTGATTCACTTTATATACTTGGCAATGTTTATATGCAAGAAATTTATGGTCTTGGAATGATAATTGCTAAAAGGTGTCAAAGTGTTGATCTGAATGCATGTTTGATGGCTAAAAGAATGAATAAAAAACATGATAAATATTGGGGAATTGTGAAGAATATTAATGTTATGATTTTCATTGCTGCAATTCTTAATGAAGGGAAATCCTGATTTCCTGGTCCAGGTTCGTCCAGATCTGATTAGATCAAGAGATATATTTCAAAAATTTTCTCTTGATCTCAATCAAATCTTGATATGTTTCAGATCTGATTCTTATTATTTTAATAAATAAAATAAAACAAGATAAATTAAATCAAATTCAATTTACCTGATTTGGGTAATCCTATTACCCTGTAGATGATCCTGATTGCAGCGGAAGGTTCTGGATCTTAGCCACGCAAGCGCCTGGCCTCTACCGGTATCCACTCAGGTTGGATCTGGAGAACCTCTTCTTCTCTATCACACCTCCAAAAATCAGATCTGGATCTGATCTGGAGGATCTTCAAAACTCTTTTGAAGATCTGCAGTCGTCCTTTTGCAGCAGCGCAGCCTTCTTGCTTTTGATCGCCTTTCCTTGATCTGAATCGCACCAACCAAAGTCCAAAACACCTTTTGGACGTGGAGAGCAAGGGGAGAAGAGACTATGGCATGGAGAAGGAGGGGAGAGGCAGCCTTGGGGCGTGGGGTCTAATTGCATTCATTTCACTTAGAATTAGGGTTGGGCGCAGGGTCTTATTTATAGACCTCTTGTGATCCAACTCCTCTTCCTCTCCAACCAATCACAACCCTTTGTGAAATCAGATCTAAATCTGATTGGTTGGAATAGAGACCCCTGGATTCCTCCTTAGAGGGCGCCTAAGACCAGTCAAACTGGATTCTTAGTAGAACTCTGAATTGGAATCCAAAAGGGAGGTGGAGTCCTTGTCCAACAAGGACTCCTAGGCGCCTCCTACTTGGGCTCACGCCACCCTTGGCGTGCGCCCTTCTCCTTGCCAGGTTCTGGCAGGGGGACAGGCCCCCACCAGCTCTCCAATAGGTGCATGACATGTGGTCAAAAGTCAAAGGGTCAATGGTCAACGTTTGACCAGTCAAAGGTAGACTTTTGACCAAAGTCAAAGAACAAGAAATGGCAGGTGACCAAAAATGGCAGGTAATGTCTTACAAATAAGACAACCTATTCTGACTTGGACAACCTCCAGTCAGACCATATGAAGGCCTCTGATTGAGCACAAACTCCTTTGGCTCAGTCAGGACAACTTATTTATGATAGTAAAAGAAGAACGTTAGGTTCAATCGAGTGCTAGCACGATTTCCTTGAACCTAATTGAATCTCATTCAGATCAATTGAACTAGATCAGTTCAATTGATGATCACCAGATTCAAACCCTTGTTTGTGTGACCCAGTTAGGTTCAGTTCTGTATGGTAATGGGATATGTCATGATCTCTATCATCGACATCATCGAAACTCCTTTCGATGGATCAGAACTCTTCTGATTCGAACAGCTAGAATGATCGATCATCTAAATCATTCTAATTGCTCCCAAAATCCACCAGTGACACCTAGCAGTATATGGTGGCAACCCATCAGAGCTGAATGCGAACCTCTTGGTGCAGCTACCTGTGTGATTAAGTTCTTCTATCTTGAGCCCCGATCAGATTAGGGTTAAGGTGAACTCGTCAAACCCTAGTCTCTGTCATATGATGTAATCATTCGATTCGAGTCCAATGTGAAAATCTAAATAGAAACTCTTTCTATTATTTCACTCTACCATGGCCATGGATTTCTGGACTTGATTCTCATGATCATCATAGGGCTGCTCCTCTACCACCGAGGTAGATAGATTCCATCTTGATGCAATCCAGTTCCTACAATGAACATGCTATAGCCAACATACACCTCAGGGTTCCATATGGCTAGGAGACCGAGTAATGGTGTAGTCAAACTATAACACCCTCAAGGTGAACTGCCGATGCATCTCAGGTCAAAGAACCAGACACACTACTGCAGCATCGAGTCAGTCATTGACGAGAAGGTAGACTTCCTAATGACTACTCGAGGTGGTCACGCTCAGTGCCCTCGTTCTCTAACGAGTACCTGTACTCTCGCTCCGGTGTCTCCACACCGTAGACTCAAGACTCATCTACTAAAGAGAAGCGATCGTACACCAACCTTCCGGATCAATCACCATCCTCGTGATGATCCTATGGTCGGGAGCATGTTTATGAGTTAATAATGATTATTCATGTCTTAAATTTTCAACTCTTGAAAATATGAATTATCATTACCATTAACTCAAAGGATGTATCACAGACACTAAATACACATATGTGATAGAAAATAACCCATTTTATTAATTATAGTCAAAATTATAATTTTGCCCCTAGAAGTGTATTACAAGTGTCAGCCAATTCTGGCTTCTAGGGCACATATATCTAACAATCTCCCACTTGTCCTAAAGCCAATTGGCTACAAGTCTAAGTCCCATCTTCTCAAGGTGGGCTTCGATCTTCTGCTGGCCCAACGGCTTTGTAAGTGGGTCTGCCACATTATCTGCGGAGTTGACTCTCTTGACCTCAACGTAACCTTTCTCAAGGTAATCGCGGATGAGATGATATCGCCGCTCAATGTGCTTGGACTTCTGGTGAGACCTCGGCTCCTTAGCAAGGGCTATGGCGCCATTGTTGTCGCAGTAAAGAGGAATGGCATCTGATGGCATTACTCCAATTTCTGCAGCAAACTTCTTGTACCAGAATGCTTCCTTTGCAGCCTCTGATGCAGCTATATATTCTGCTTCCATGGTGGAATCTGCTATCACAGTTTGCTTGGAACTCTTCCAGCTGACAGCTCCACCATTGCACACAAACAGACTTCCAGATGTCGACTTTCGATCATCTATATCGGACATGAAGTCCGAGTCTGTGTATCCCTGAACTTGGAGTTCTCCATTACCAAAGACCAACATCATATCCTTAGTTCTTCTCAAGTACTTAAGGATACATTTCACAGAAGTCCAGTGTTCTTCACCTGGATTTGACTGATATCTGCTTGTGACACTCACAGCATGGGCTATATCAGGTCGTGTACATAGCATGGCATACATGAGGCTCCCTATTGCAGAAGCATAAGGGATCTTGCTCATGCGTTCTATTTCCTCAGGTGTGCTGGGGCACATCTTCTTGGAAAGATGAATACCATGTCTGAAGGGTATTAATCCCCTCTTAGAGTTTTCCATACTAAACCTCTTTAGTACTTCCTCTATGTACATCTTCTGTGAAAGTCCTAGCATCCTATTCGGTCTATCCCTATAGACCTTAATTCCTAGAATAAAGGATGCTTCACCTAGGTCTTTCATGGAGAATTCCTTGGACAACCACATCTTGACTGATGTCAACATGGGAATATCATTCCCAATAAGGAGGATGTCATCCACGTACAATACGAGGAAGACAACAGCGCTCCCACTGACCCTTTTGAAAACACATGGTTCCTCTTCATTTTTGATGAAACCAAACTTTTTGATCACATCATTGAAACGAGTGTTCCAGCTCCGAGATGCTTGCTTAAGTCCATATATGGACCTTTGCAGCTTGCAAACCTTGTGATCAGTATCACTGGATGTGAAACCTAGCGGCTGTTCCATATAGATATCTTCCTCAAGATATCCATTTAGGAATGCCGTTTTCACGTCCATTTGCCATATTTCATAATCGAAATAGGCTGCAACAGGCAAGCAATGTGCGGATGGATTTTAGCATAGCTACCGGGGAAAAGGTATCCTGATAGTCAATGCCTTCACGTTGACTATAACCTTTTGCCACCAGTCTAGCCTTGAATGTCTCCACATTCCCATCTGCACCAATCTTTCTCTTGAAGATCCATTTACACCCAATAGGTACTATACCTTCTGGTGGATCTACCAAGGTCCAGACTTGGTTTGAGTGCATCGAGTCGAATCTTCTGACTTCATTGCCTCAAGCCATTTCTCGGAGTCGATATCTGATATCGCCTCGTTGTAGGTTTTGGGATCATCACCATGAGCACCATTACCTATGAGGAACATTTCCTCTACATCCTCTGAAATAATACCTAAGTATCTTTCAGGGGGACGGGAAACTCTTTCCGATCTACGAGGTGGAGGAGGTAGTGTTCTTATTGGCTCAACCTGATTTGGTTCCACTTGGTCCTTAGCTCGTTCTGCTTGTGAGACTTTCTCATCAAGCTTAATCTGCTTTCCAATGCCACTATCTTGAATAAACTATTTTTCAAGAAATATGGCATGTCGACTCACAATCACATTGTGGTCTTCTGGAATGTAGAAATAGTATCCTAATGACTCTTTAGGATATCCTATGAATCGAGCTCTAAAGGACCTAAACTCTAACTTGTCCGCTTGTTGTCTTTTGACATGAGCCGGACAACCCCAAATTCTGAGATGACTCAGACTTGGTTTCTTACCGTGCCATATCTCATACGGTGTGGTAGGAACGGTTTTAGAGGGAACCCTATTCAGTAAATAGATTGAAGTTAATAATGAATGTCCCCAAAGAAAATCAGGGAGGTCTGTGAAGCTCATCATGGATCGAACCATATCCAATAGAGTCCGATTTCTCCGTTCTGAAACCCCGTTGAGTTGAGGTGTTCCTGGTGGAGTCCATTGAGAGACTATGCCATTTTCCTTAAGATAGTCTAGGAATTCCCGGCTAAGGTATTCACCTCCTCGATCTGATCGAAGAACCTTAATGGGTTTTCCAGTTTGTTTTTCTACTTCATGTCTGAATTCTTTGAACTTTTCAAAGGCTTCAGACTTGTGTCTCATAAGATACACATACCCATACCTAGACAGATCATCGGTAAAGGTAATGAAGTAGACAAAATTGCCTCTAGCCGGCACATCAAATGGGCCGCACACATCAGTATGTACTAGGGCAAGGAGATCTGTGGCCCTCTCCCCATGTCCAACAAAAGGGAGTTTAGTCATTTTGCCTTGAAGACAAGATTCACAAGTTGGATATGACTCAAAAGTCAATGGACTCAATAGCCCATTTTTCTCCAATTTGTTAATCCTATCTTCTGCTATATGACCTAATCTCAGGTGCCATAGATATCTGTCGTTTGGACTATCCCTAGGTCGTTTGGCATTCACGTTTTGCTCGATAGTTAAAACAGGTACATCAATATGCAACTGATAAAGACCATTAACAAGGAAACCATTTGCAATTTTATTTCTTTCATAAAGAATGTTACAATGGTCCTTAAAGAAGGTGATCACATAACCTTCTTGTGCTAAGCATGAAACAGAAATCAAATTCCTGCTAGCTGCAGGCACATAATAACAGTCTTTTAAAACTAAGTCTAAACCAGATGGTAATCGCAGAGGGTATGTTCCCACGGCTACTGCAGCAACTCTTGCTCCATTACCGATGCGTAGGATCATGTCTCCATCCCTCAGCCTCCTGCTATCCTCAAGACCCTGCATAGAAGTGCACAGATGAGCACTAGAACCAGAGTCAAGCACCCAACTGGATGCAGAAGAAACCGTAAGGTTAGACTCAATAACGAGCATACCTCCAGAAGGACCTTCCTTCTTGTTCTTCAGGGTGGCCAGGTAAGTAGGGCAGTTCCGCTTCCAATGGCCGTCGCTGTTGCAATGGAAACACTTTCCTTTGCCATCGACCTTCTTCTTCGGTTCTGCCTTCTTCTTCTTTGATCCTTCTACCTTTTGCTTTTTCACAGACTTCTTTTTCTTTCCATAAGACTTTCTTTTGGAAGAAGTCCGTTCCATAGCAAGAACTGAGCCTTTAGAACCTTTCATAGAAAGCTCAGCGGTAACCAGCATATTCATCAACTCGGCCAAGGAATTTTGAAGTTTATGCATGTGGTAATTCATGATGAATTGCCCATATGCATCAGTCAAGGATTGCAGAATAATATCGTTCTGCAGATCCAAGTCCAACTTCACACCGAGCTTCTCAAGCTCTTCCATGTCCTTGATCATTGTCAGACAGTGATCTTGGACTGACTGCCCATCACGCATCTTAGCCTTAAAAAGTCATTTCGTGACTTGATATTTGGCTGCGCGACTCTGTTCACCAAACATCTCCTGCAGGTGAGCCAACATTTGGCGAGCAGTCCCGATATCTTCATGTTGGCGCTGGAGCTCATCAGACATCGAGCCCAACATGTAGTATCTGGCCTTATTGTCTTCGTCAATCCATTTTTCCAGAGACGCTCTCTGTTCAGTGGATGGACGAGCTGGTAAGGTGGGAGGGTCCTGGTCCAAAACATGTGTTAACTTCTCTGAACCCAAAACAATTTTGTAGTTCCTGAGCCAATCTTTATAATTGGGTCCAGTCAGTCTATGTGTGTCTAGGATACGTGCCAGTGGGTTGGACGCAGACATTTTCCTGTAGAGAGTCAAAGATTCTAGTTAGATACTGTAATTTTGACTTGACCAATTTGTTTAGGGATTTTATTTTTAAACAAATTAGCTCCCACTATTTTCTCGGATCCCTACACTCCCTCTGTAGAGATGCGAAAATCTCCACGATTGAATGATTTCTAGTGGGTGGTGCGGTCTCACCAACTGACTCATCACCTCACCTAACAGTTATTGGTGATGGGTTAGCCAATGAGTGAACAACTCTTGTTCAATGATTCTCTAATCATGGTGCACCCAAACTTGGTCTCTAATTCATGAATCTCACCGTATCCGGAATATTGATCCACTCCTTAGTTAAGTCAGACCCACCATTTGCATAGACTGGGTTCCTAATTGGGTCTCTCACCGTATCCGGAAATATTGAGCCCAACTCATCCTCCAGCCCATAGCATCCAATGCCTAATAGACATGGTTGCGTCTTCCCGGTGCAACTGAGCCACTGTATCCAGCCGAGAACAATCAACCCCGGGAAGGGCCCGCACGTCTACAATGGTGGAAGACCTCAGACTTAATCTTTTCTTAGGGAGAATTGATTCAGGTCTCATTAAACTAGACTTGGCTTAGTCATAACAATTATGACTAACCTAGTGGCATGGGTTAGCTCGGATTATTGACCACCTCAGATCAGAACTGTGTCAACAGATATGGCCAGGTAAGTGAGACCGGTGGAAGGAATATGCCATTAACTCGCACAAGAACGCATTCAGGTCGAGTAGCTTCCAATTAAAAACCAGTCGGTCGTCTGTGCCAAACTTACCTTAGACACCAAATTGTTGAGTCAGAACCAATTGGGTTAGCCTACAATCCAGACTCTAACCTCTGAGCCTAATTAGGTCTTGCTTGATCGTGACTCGATCTTGACCCAGACTTAATCCTATTAGGCTGGTCAATTTAAGCATTGTTGATCCCATCTAACCAACTCTTGATTCGGTTTGATCAACCGCTTAGACCTAATTGAGCTACCCAAGCCCGAACCCAGTATTATGAATATGTCTTAGATCTGAAATTCTCAATTTTAGACCTAATTAATATTCCATAAACTTAATTCTTAATTAAGTTGGGTTCATAAACAAAATATGCACAATAAATCCTAGGGTTTCAGGATCTAGGGTTTTGCAGAAAGTAAGTTTTGGGTTTCTGATTAAGGACGAACACGCAGCACCCCTACACGTCATAAGAACACCCCATCGAATGGGAAGAGAGGGCCTTTAAACCCTTCTTCGTTCTTATGACCGGACGGCCAAGAGGAACGCCTTAATCAGGAACATGTAAATACTACAAAACAGTTATAGATCTATATCATATATCTCATATACAAATTTAGATCTAATCATGGCATATTTTGCATACATCTCATGTATCAATCATGCATGTTTTCAGATCTAAATTATCTCATAATAATCTAAAAAATTAGATTTAAATTGATCTAATCAAAATAAATTCTAATCTAGACAATTATGTAGAACTATTCTACAACTAGTCTAGACATGCATCTAATCATATCTCATATGATATTTAAAATTAAATAATTTTTATTTGCTATTTATCAGATGTTATTATAACACTTATAATATCAGAAAAATAGTAAATAAGAAGATCTAAAATATGATTTAATCAGATTAAATCAAAGACATGCAAAACTATTCTATAGAACTATTCTATTCTAGAACTAGTCATGCATATCTTCATGTTCTTAGATCCAAATCATTTAATTTTAATTTTTTCTGATTTCAGATCTGATCACATCTCATGTGACATCTGAAAATCACTTTATTTTCTAATTAAAATAAAATTTAAAATCAGATCTAAACAATTTTAGAACCATGGCTCTGATACCAGTTGAAGGGAAATCCTGATTTCCCGGTCCAGGTTCGTTCCAGATCTGATCAGATCAAGAGATATATTTCAAAAATTTTCTCTTGATCTCAATCAGATCTTGATATGTTTCAGATCTGATTCTTATTATTTTAATAAATAAAATAAAATAAGATAAATTAAATCAAATTTAATTTACCTGATTTGGGTAATCCTATTACCCTGTAGATGATCCTGATTGCAGCGGAAGGTTCTGGATCTTAGCCACGCAAGCGCCTGGCCTCTACCGGTATCCACTCGGGTTGGATCTGGAGATCCTCTTCTTCTCTATCACACCTCCAAAAATCAGATCTGGATCTGATCTGGAGGATCTTCAAAACTCTTTTGAAGATCTGCAGTCGTCCTTTTGCAGCAGCGCAGCCTTCTTGCTTTTGATCGC